>CAJHQP010009288.1:0-23035 GCA_905132765.1 Moricandia arvensis
AGATAATGCAATTTCATTTAAATATAATTATAAGAATATCATATTCTTCTTATAAACACTTAAATAAGTTTTTTGATTAGACTAAATTAATTTTTACATTTTTTTTAGATTGGTCTAAACCCATTAATGAAATTCAATTGATTTTTAGAAATACGCTCCAAATGAACTTATCGTAAAACCTACAGTTTTGGGTTCTTTTTGTTTATCAATTGTCCATATGATTAACTCAAAGTTTTGATAGCAACAGAGATTGTTTTGAAGAACAACTTCATCCGACCCAATCTGGTTTACAAGAAAAATATTTTGCCACTCTTCCTATTATTACCATATCACTTAGGACGTGTTCTCTCTGTCATTAGCTTCTCTGTTCCTTCCATTTCAAATGGAAATTGCAAAATCTCAGCTTTTATTCCATATGCAACAAAAATAATTTTATACCAATTCAATGTGCCTTGGATTGCCATTACAACAGTCTATGTGAAAATGAAAAATTCAACAAAAATCTCTAAAGAACAATCATTTTAACTCAAAACAACACTTTCACTAATCTCATCTGCACTTTTGTGTGTGTTTTATTAACATCGCAAAGAAGCTGAAGCTTTCAATCACTCCCTTGGCATTGAGCTTCTCCAGGAGAATCTTGTTAAGCAAAGCAGGGTTTGCTTTACCTTTTGACATTTTCATAACCTCAAACAAAACAAAAACAACAAATCAGACTTAAAACTGATGGTTACAAGTTTTCAAGCAAAGACTGAACTCTGCCATACCTGGCCAGCAAAAAAGCCTTGAAGCTTGGTTTTCCCACTTCGGTACTGCTCAAGTTGCTTTGGGGATTCAGAGATCACCTTCATAATCATCTTCTCAATCTCCACAGGATCAGTTATCTGAAGCATATGTCACACATAAGCAAACTTTCAGCTACGTACCAATCAAAATCTAACGCCTTTGATGAACACAGTTTGTGGAAAATAGCATGGACTTGCCTGAACCAAGTCTTTTTCTTTTATCATTCCTTGAACAGTTCCACCTTTGGCCAACAACTCAAACAGTATCTGCAAAAAACTGGAACTAAATGGCACTGATCCAACCCAAAAATATGAATTACATTTTTAGATTGAACTGACCTGTTTTCCAATCTTTCCGCTAATGGTTTCATCTTTGATTGCAGCTATCAACTCAGCCAACTCTTGAGGAGTAAGTTTAACATCATTTATAGAAAGTTCCTCATTTTTCAAGTAAGCGGCTATATCACTCATCAGCCAATTTGCTGCTGACTTAACATCAGCACCTTTACCAATGACTGCATCGAAATATTCTGCAACCTAAACCAATCATTCCAACAACAGTGATAAGAAAGTTCAACCCTTTGTCTCTCACTGGTAGTTTCCTCTCTTGAGAAAAAAAAACAGGACTTACACTGACGTCATTGGCAAGGAAAAGCACATCTTGAATACCTAGACCCATCGCCTCATACCTCCTGCGCTTTGCTTCAGGAAGTTCCGGTAAAGAAGCACGGATGCTATCAATGTATTCTTGGGTGAGTATCACTTCTGGTAGATCTGGCTCAGGGAAGTACCGGTAATCAGCTAGCCCTTCTTTTTTCCTCATTGTTACTGTTTTCTGAACATATACACTCAAGTTAGTTGCTGGTGGATATAATCACAGAAACAACATATGCAAGTTTCTTTAGCTTAGGACCTGAGCTCCTTCGTCCAAAGACGAGTCTCGGTCACAATCTGGTCGGCTTGACCCTGGTTGTATAGAAAGTGCCTGTCTTGTTATCTCATAGTCAATTGCCCTGCTCATAGCTGAAAACGCATTCAAATTCTTTATTTCCACCTGTAAAACAACATAAAACTCTGCATCATCAACCAGATAACAAGACAGAATCTACAAATGATTGATGAAAGAAACTTGCTGACCTTGGTGCCAAACTCAGCTTGACCAATGGGACGGATTGAGATGTTAACATCACAACGAAGAGAACCTTCTTGCATATTCCCATTACTCACTCCCAAATACCTCACAATCCTTTGCATCTCACTACCATATTCAGCTGCTTCTATCCCACTTCTCATATCAGGTTCAGATACAATCTCAAGCAAAGGAACTCCTGCTCTATTCAAATCCACCTGCACCACAATAATAACCAAACATAACTAAAAGAAACATCTTGTAGGTAACCAAACCTAACTTAGAAATTCCCATGCCTGAGAGTAATCTCCAGTGTCTGAATGAAGTAACTTGCCAGCATCTTCTTCCATATGAACCCTAGTGATACCAAACCTCCTGTGTCCACCACCAAACTCAAGAGAATATCCACATCCACATAACCACCAGATGCAATGGGCACATCAAACTGAGAAATCTGATAACCTTTAGGCAAATCAGGATAAAAATACTGCTTCCTATCAAACTTAGACTTGAGAGAGAGATCACAGTTCAAAGCTAAACCCAATCTAACACCAAAGTCAACAACTTTCGAACTCAGAACAGGTAAAGCACCAGGCAAACCCATACAGACAGGACATATACTCGTGTTTGGATGTGACCCATAACCGTTGGGACAACTACAAAAGGCTTTTGTGGATGTAGAGAGCTGGACATGAGTCTCTATGCCGATAACGGCTTCGTAGTCTCTTAAGATCTCGTCAAGCTTGTTGCTTCCATGGTTCTTTGGTGCGGTTCTTGATTGAGAGGAGGACTGTTTGTTTCCTGGGTCGTCGCGGTTTGGTTAAGACATCTGACGGAGATGTGACGGGTCGTTCTTCTGGTTTTGAACAAGGCGGTTCCCAGAAGTGTGAAGTGGTTTGGTTGGATTGTTCTTAAAAATGTGGTGGACATGTTTGCAATGGAGAAATCGAGTTCATGAATTGGAGAAGAGAAAAGAAGTGTCTGGTCTGGTGAGGTTTATCGTATTTTGCAAATCCCTGAATTACTTGTGAATTTACAGATTTACCACTGCTATTTTCAATGGTTACTTAGACAACCTTATGCTTGTTTGAGATGCTAGGGCTGTTTGTTTTACCTTATGATTCATTTGGAAAGATATGAAAGTGTTGTTAATTTGTCATCTGGATGAGTTTTAAAAATTTAGGGTTTAATTTTGAATATTAGTTGTCTGATTTAAAAATAAATCATCGGATGGAAATTGTTTGGTTAAAATGTAATAATATTCATTATATCCTTGATAAAATTGATAAATTACAAAACTAAATTCAATATAATTTTTTTATTCAAGAAAAATGATAAAACTGCAAAATGTAGTTTTTGCTAAAACCACAAAAAAAATATTTTCATATCAAAACCAAAAAAGACAAAATGACGTTTTCTTGTCAAAATCACAAATTACGTTTTCTCACCAAAACCAAAAATCTCGAGCTGAAACAAAAAAAAAAGTTCTCCCGAGAAAACTAGAAAATTTCGTTTTTCCATCAAAACAAGAAAATTGTGTTTCTCGCCAAAATCAGAAAATCTTATTATCCTACCAAATTCGGAAAATCTTGTTTTCAAGCCAAAATCGAAAATCCCCTTCTCGCAAAAAACAAAAAATAACTTTTTCCACCAAAACAAAAAAAAATTACGTTACCAAAATCGAAAAATTCTGTTTTCCGCAAAAATTGAAAGTCTTCTTTTCTCACCAAAACCATAAAATTCCTTTCCCGCCAAAACCAAAATATTGTTTTTATGCCAAAATTGGGAAATTCATTTTTCTCAAAAAAAAAGTTTTTTCTCCTAAAGAGAAAATTCCATTTTCCCTTCAAAACAGAAAAAATTGTGTTTTCCTATTAGAGTCAGGAAACTATGGTTTTCCGCCGAAACCGGAAGTTTCTATCACAAAACGAAATCTTTTCCACAAAAATATAAAACTAATTTTACATATATTTCTTTTAATATTACAATCAGTTTATTATTAATATTCTTTTTAGTTTGAAATTTTGAAGTTTTTTAAGTACATGTTTATCAAACCTTTTGTTTATTAGAAGTTATTATTGTAATACTTTTTAATGCAAATTTATATGAAATAATAATTTATGAATATCAAAATACAAATTTTAAAATAATCTGAATGTAAATATATTAGATTATATAATAATTTAATATAATTAAATTTAATATAAAACATATAATTAAATTAATATAAAGTATTGTAATAATTTGTTTATTAAACTTATTTGGATGTAATTGAAATAAAAAATAAATAAATATAAGTTCATTTTGATGATTCATCTAAATAAATTATTTAAATAAATAAATATACAATTTTATTAAATCTGGATAGATTATATAAATGGATGAACTGGAAAGAGATGACAAGCAGAGAAACAAACAACCACTATTTCATTCAATAAGGAGCAAAATCAAAGATCAGTTTTGATCTGGATAAGGAATGAGCTTGTGGCTCCTAGAATTTTGCTCGTCTTCTTATCACTAACTCATTACTCCGAAGACTCGACTTTAGCAGCTGCTTCATGTCTGATCTTGGAGTCGTGTGAGATTCATCTTAAGATTATTGTTTTTTTTTTTTAATTTTTCTTCCTTCTTTGTGTAAAAAACCAAAAATAAAGGATTTGTCCATTTAGTCTCGTCTATTAATAATCTTACCTGTCATATAAAAAAGTGTCGGTTAAGTTTGCTTATTGCCTAAAATAATTTTTCAAAAGTAATAAAAATCTATAAAAAGTTGTAGTTAAAATGTATGTTTAAAAATTTAGAACTCAATCTTTTGAAGAAAAATCTTACAAAAACTTATTATATGTTTTTTGAAGAGAAATTGTTAAAAATACTATAGGTTAAGTATCACTTTTCAAAATATCTTTAATTAGTAAATATATTAATTTTTTGTTTCACATTTTAGTGATTATTGTTTACGATTTAGTATTATATGGATGGAGTTGAGTTTCTTAATGTTTTATAAATATTTTTAAAAATTAGTTTAGTTTATTTTTATCATAAATTTAAGATATTTTTGAAATAGGAATTCATTAACGTTAAATTTGACAAATAGTATCAAACTTGGGGTATAATTGAAATTTTTCTTTTTGAAACATAATATTTATGTTTTTTTTAATAAAAAATTATATTAATACCGACTGGCAGAACCGGGAAATCAGTTCGAGTTACAAGTTTGAGCAGAACAAAAGCTCCCAAATCAATGTATTACAACCGAGCTTCGCCCACCCACTAAACCCGGCACATTCCGCTAGGTTGGTTTTAAAATTTTAGGAATGGAAAGCCGTTCTCTACCATTGACGTTGATCACGAGAACGTGAGGTACGAGAACGTGAGGTACGAGAACGTGAGGTTCTCCTCGTTGCCTCGGATGCCGGGAATTCCCGTAACGTCTCTGGAGTAGCTAGCTTCCAATGGACTTCTCAACACTTATAACCGTCACCGCCAATTAACGCGCAAGTAATGTAGAAGAGGGTTGATGAGAACAAACCGAAAGAAAAACGCTCAAGAACCGGCTATACATTCTTCTACACGCCTTATATACTCGGGGACACAAGACCGGTGAAGACCTATGATCCACGAACAAAAGCAAGATGGCGGGCACAAAACAGCAGCAGCTACACGAACCAGAAGTGCTCCAAGACCTGTCAAAGCGTTAGATAAACAACATTATCGCAAGCGCAAATCACCCACGATACTGGGATGTGTCGAAACCCGAATGCACCACCAAGGAGAGAATGGCTTCTCAGACCACAAGAAACCGCCTATTGCCTTGACAATCGCCCATTCCGAGAACCGGAGAAGGGTTAGCTTGAGATGTCTGAAAGTGAACCTGTGGCACGATTCACAACAACAAACAAAGAACCGGAGCAATAACCAAGTGAAACGCGTCGACAGAGCTCCACATGATGTCTGAAACCGAGCAGCCGCGAAGAGGAAGAGAGATCGAGCGGAGCATCACAACGCCATGACGGACATGCCATAGACGACATCCCCGCCTTTGCACCACTGCAGCACTACCCACACCAAACACCACGAACACCAACACGCATCGGCGTCGAGGCTAAGCACGGCCAAGAGTTAAACTGAACCTCCAAGGCACCCTAGATTCAGAGACACAGAGATCGACTTTCCAAGACACCAAAGAGAAGTCGGATGCCCTGAACCCTGAACCACTCACCTCCTTCCGAACCAGAGACCAAAGCCTACAGTCAAGACGAAACGGTGAGCCAAACGACCTCCTCGACGCGCCACCGCCCTCCAAGGAGCTTAAGGGACTCCCTGCAAAACCCTAAGATCCGACTCCACCGAATACGATCTCACCAACCCCGTGTCAAGACTCCACCGCCTAGCTGAACTTAACCGAAGACGGAGCTTCTCTCGAGCGAAGACGACACCGACAAGCCTCTAGAAGCAGAGCAACGGACAAGACAGAGAGAGTGAAGAGCGCGTCGGAGAAGCAAACGAAAAACCAGAGAAAGGGAAGAGGGGGGGGGGGGGGCCTCCGGCGCCGACACGCGCTCGGACGCGCGGCCGAAGGCCGGAGATAAAACTCAGATCTGAATTGGTCGACGAGAGAGATAAGTGAATAGTAGTTTTTTTATTTTCACTCGACCTTTTATTCTTTTATAATATTTATGTTATATCTGTGTTTAGAAGATTTTTTCTGTTTTTATTTATTTATGATGATCTGATATTTATAATAATTTGAACACAGTAATTTATCCTTTATTATATTGTTATTTTAGTTTTATAAAAACAGTTTAATAAAATAAATGTATAAATTTGTTATTTTGGTACAAAAAAAATCAATAAATGGACCTTAACAGGTTACACATACGGACATACCCAACAAACTTAAAATAAACGGATTTGGGTACAAATATAAATGGACTGACATGGATATTATTTTAAACGGATCAGGGTTTGAATTGGCAAGTCCGTGATCTTCTTCTAAAACCTTCTTTTCAAGGTGATTTGACCAATGTGGAGAGATTTTATAGTTTACTCCATTTTAGGTTTCTTTGTGATTATGGCTTCTCATTCTTCCTACCAAACTATTGTCGTTTGCAGAAACATTTTTGATGCTCATGTGCGCATTTACCTGATTCTCTTTGCTAAGTTCAGATGGCTTTCTACATAGTAGTCAATGGCCGTCTCATTGTCTTAATGGACCATGCGCATGTTCTATATTTATAATAACAAGATACAAATTGTTTTAAAATAGGGCTTTAAATTTTTCTAAAGCAGGCACTAAATTGTAACTAAAAGTGCCTTGGGTGCCGTATAAAAAGCTCCTTGTGCACACTCTTAGAGACGAGTCAGTTTTAGAAACGTTGACATCTTTTTTTTTCAGCTCTTCAAATGGTAAATAACGTCATCAGGATGTACAAAAAATGTGCCAAAATCCAGGGGCGAATCTTTGTATGGAGTGCATCATTGATAGAAGATAAAAATATCTAAAAGAAAGACACAAACTTGAGAGTTGAAACATTAGGAATGCACTTGATAGATTTTACCATCGAGAAATTCTTTAAGATAACTCTTAAAAAAATAATAATTATAAGTATAGCCTATAAGAGTTTAAAATGACTAAAATATTTTATTAAAGAAATAATTAGATAAATATTTCTCTAAATTTAACTAATCTATCTTTAAAGGTTAGATTTGAAAGGTGAAGTTTGAGAGGTGAGTTCAGGATCTTAAAGATAAATAAGTAAATATTAAATTTTAAAATAATTTTTTTAAAATAATTTTTTTTAAAATAATATCAAAAAGTATTTTTAAATTTCAAAATAATTTAAAAATTGGATTTTTTATAAAAATTTCAAATTCAAAAACTGTACTTTTAATATTTATTTTGATTTAAATAATTATTTATATTTATATATCTATACAATAAGAGTATAAAGATCTTTTGGTTCTTTAATAAAAGAATTTTTGAGATTTTTTTTTCTTGTGAGTTCTTTTGGTGAAAAAACCTTTTTAAGGTCATTTGAGAAAATTGACTGTTACCATTTTACCTAGTACAGTTTTAATGATTTCATATACAAAATTTTAAGATGAATAATTTAATCGAGGCCCCTATAGTTTATACTGTGGCTTCGCCTCTAAGAGTCCCTAACGAGTTCATTTATCTTTATGATTTGTGAGGTCGCGTTAAGGGATCCAAATAGAGGAAAAAATTCTCAAGTGGCATAATCAGCTGAGACTATAGTTTAGCATTAAGAATCAACATTGGAAGTTTTATGATAATGGATCTTCGAGAAGCCTATTACTTATACAAGGTATGCCAAAGAAAAAAGAATCTATAAAATAGGTTTGAATGAATAATGGATACACCTTAAACTTCAAAAAAGTATATATACCAAAGAAAAAAGCACAAAAACTTATTTATTTGAAAACGATAATATTGCAAATGTCCTTGGCTATACAGAAAATTTTCGTGGCTATGGAAAATTAGCCACTTTTTATTTTCTATAGCCACGGAATAAATACTAAAATTCTCTATAGCCATGGGAAAAAATGGCTGTTCAATAGCTATTTATTGATTTTACTACTGGGAGAGAAACAATAGCTTTCATAAATCTTTATTGTTGTGATGGAATTTTCATTTCTTGTAGCTTAAGTGTCCACCCCTCGATCTTATAATGCATCTGCTTAACTGGTAGAAAGAACAAGGGATGTCAGTTGAGTTGTCTATGTCCAAATGAGCTTATGCCACTGGACAATCTTATTTTGTGGTCATCGATGGTATAAGCCCACACAGAACAAGATCAACTTCGTCCAAATAAGACTAATTCCAAATATGATTATAACCAAATGAATTATCAACATAGTCCAAAACTGAAAATTTTATACTTTGATTAAAAAATTGATTTTTTATTTAACTAAAAAATAATTTGCAGTGTCTACATAAAATATGATTTTGACGAAAAATTTTGTGGTTTGAAGGAAAATATGTTTTTGCAGTTTTAGGAAAAAAACTTGGTTTTGTAAATTTGACGAAAAATTGTGATGTTTGGTTTTATCAGAAAAATATTTTTACGGTTTTGCCTAAAAAACATAATTTTGCGGTTTTAGAGAGAAAATATGATTTTTTTTTATTTTAGCGTAAAAACATAATTTTGCAAATTTAACGAAGAAACAAGATTTTGTAAATTTGGCGGAAAATATGATTTTAATTTTTTGGAAGAAAACATATTTTTGAGTTTTGGGCGAAAAAACTTGATTTTTAGATTTATTGGAATATATGGTTTTCAGATATAGCAAAAAACATAATTTGTGGGAAAAACATGATTTTTACTTTATTTTAGCATAAGCGCGCCAAGTGTTCTTTTCTTTCTCTTTCTATTGCTTTCTTTCAGGTTGTTCTTATTCTCTTTGTTTGTGGGCTCTTTTAAAAAAAAGTTGTCCAAGTGCGGATGATAAAAACTAATAATTTCCTAAAATGTGACAATTAAGTCCTCAAACTCAGGTCATGATAAAGTTGGCCTCTATAACTTGGCCACAGACCAAAAAGAGCATCTAAACTAAACATAAAAAAAAAGACAACACTGGAAGTCTCAAGAATAGACTTTACTAGATTGATTCAGAGACCAGCTCTGGTAATAGTATTAGTAGTGGAAAATTAAAGGTCATGTTGATTGAACTTATATATCAGGTTTTACATGTTATGTTTATGTTGGTTGTTGTAGACATTTTCAGCGGTAAAAAATATGAATATAAGTTTGATAATTACTCTTCCAGAAAACTGAAACTTATGTGATGTCATAAGGAATTTCTGAGGGAAAGAAAGTTAATCTTTTTTTTTGAATACTAAGAGATTCAGAGCGAAACAGACTCGAAACCACAACATGTGATACTGATTTTTTTCATCCATCATTTTAGTCAGATACCTCTGACAAAATAGTCATAAATTTTTCAACTGAGATAATGACACTAATCAACTTTCTACTTTGTAGCAAACAGAAGAAATAATATTTTAGAAGAATGATGTAGGAATTTGCCTACCAACACTACCTCTACAAACTAGCTAGATTTGTTTTGGCAAAAGGAAAAAGATTTGTTTTGACACTCGTGCGCAAGATGATGATACGTGAAACCCCACAATCCACAATACTCAACCTCAAGCTTTTCACTTCTCCTCTACATCTCTCATTTTCTAAAATTTTGGATGACTCATATCTCTCTATCTTCTAGACTTTCCAATCCATTCCCTAGACTCAAATTTGAGATATTTAAAAGACAATGTAGCCTTTCTTTCAACCAAATGAGTTCAGTTAAGCAAAAGTAATGAAAAGAGTGCTACTTGTTAGGTATAAGCTTTAAGAGCAATTAATAAAGTAATCAAAGGGTATCTATTTTACAACTCATAAGAATTGAGTTTCGTCAAAGTAAAAGGCAACTTAAGGTGGATTGGTCTTTAGTGTTTAGCAGCCAAACTAGATTTGCTATCATTAACAATTTGGATGCATTACAAGCTTGGATATATGCAATTTTTTATCATGTGTTTTTTGGTGTGTTTTTGCCTCTCCAACACTCATTTGTGACCAAAGTTTTCACCGGAATGATTAGAAAATTTACTGTCAAAATCACAAAATTATATAACAGTTTGAAATAGTAATTTCAATACAACTTCGATCATTAGTACTATATTTTTATCAACCAACATTTTTGTGTGCCTTGTCGAATACGAATTTATAATTTGTGTTTTGTATTTCCAAGATATGGAAAATATTATTTGCAAATCTTCTAAACTAAAATTTTGTTAATACTTTAATAAGTTTGTTTCCCGTTTCTTCATCTATACCCGGTCAAATTAATCATGACATTTGATTTGGACTCAAAAGGCTTAGATCATCTATTAAAGACATGATATCGACATTTATCAAAACAAAAAGACACAAAATCGACATAACGCTAGGCTAGGCCGGTGATATAAAATTAAGTTTATCCTAAAGATTAGCATGATTATGACTGTAACCTTATATTATATTCCAATCATAATGCTATAACTTGTATTTCTACTATGTTACCTAATGTTCTTTCTAGAGAAAAAGTTTGGTCTTCTGATAGCATTATTATTTATGTTGTTTCTTTATACGTTTATTCTCTATTATGTAACGCTAGAACACAGGCGAACAGTTTCTTTATTGTTTATTCTGTTTCTTTATACTTTTCAGATACGTTTATTCTCTATTATCAAAGCGACAAAGTTTAAAATTCCAGGTTGAGTTAAATTCGTCGAAAATAGTTTTTATTGTAATCTGTATAAGAGAGAACGTTATCTCTATAGAGTTGTACTAAAACACTTTCTAAGTGCGATTAACTTGATAACTTTGTACTTCATATTCTTGATGAGAATCGTGTTCTTCTGATGGATGATGAAAGGGAAAGTGAATACTTTAAACTAATTAAATAACTGATATAGTAATGATACTGATGTTTTAATAAAATAAAATAGTAAATGTATATATAATAAATGTGTTGAACTTATTCTTCTACCCGATAAGATAGCTATTTAAAGAAAAAAAAGAGAGTGGTGGTGAAAAAAGGTTCAGAAAGCGAAATGTGAGATCATGTTTACATTCAAACACAAGCAAAAGTCTATCTTCTAAGACGGTACGTTGGTTAAGTCCATAAGAGCAACCACATTGAGGTATTATAGGGGGTTCATTAGGGGGAGGGGGTTCATGGGCTTTTGGGTTTTAAAATAAATTCGAAATGGGTTAATTATAATGGATCGGTTCTCTCGACTGAACACGCGTGAGACGGGTTCATGCCACGTGTCAGGCCCGGGTTGGATGTTTAATATATTTTTTTTAACAAAAAAAAAATTAAAAAAGTATTATTCTATTCAATATATTTTTTTTTTAAAAAAAATTTAAATATTTTAAAATAAAAAAGTATTATTTTATTCCTATAAACCTCAACTTCGGGTTTATTGATGGAATAGCACATTTGATCTGGGTTCAACACTATTCATGGTCCCACCAAAAAAATAATAAAAAAATTTTGTGAACCCCAAAGGGGGATTCACTAATGTGGTTGCTCTAAGGGTTTGTCCACGCTTCACCTCGAATTAGAGAGCCTAGTATAGAACAATAGAAAATGTAAAGTCTGCTAAACATAAGGCCATCTTTAACATGGAACCCCACTTGGGGTTTCTATTTTTTTTTTGGTTTTTTTACTGATTTAAAAAAAAAATTTAAAAAAAATAAAAACAAATCAATTATGGATCGCCACATGGCAATGGGGTCCGCAAACAGTGTAAGAAACCCTCTTAAAACGATTCTTATTTAGTAGTTTTAAGAAGCGGTTTTTGCATTATTTATGAGCCCCACATATCAGTGGGATCCGCAAACAGTGCAAGAACCATTCTTTAAGATACCCCATTAATCATGCTCTAACAAAAGTATGTGCATATATTCTGACGTACTACTGAACGGTTGCTTACCCGAAAGAATGGCTGCTAGCCAAGGAGCTCTCTCTGACGTAGAATCTCTGAAGAACTAGCTAGTTAGAGGGATCCTCATTTTATACAATAATTTTCAATGTATATAGGGCACTATGAAAAAATATATATGAAGAACGAGATTATAAATTTGTATTTCAGAGTAGGACATTACATGTTTTTTTAAACGTTAGACCGGCCCTGTCGTCTCATCGTATAGACATAGTGACAATTGTTTTGTGTCACTCTGTACGTATGGATTTCTAGCTAAATATCCTGACCTGGGGGATGTCTAATAACTTATTTTTTTACCATTATATGGATAGCTGGATTAAAGTTTTTGTTGTTTAAAAATATTTGATTTAAAATACTATTAGTATGCGCGATGAGCTCACCATAATATATGAATGTCTCCCCTGAAAAAATATACATGGATGTCTCCCACTTTGTTCATACGTTTCATCTCTCTAATAAGTTCAATTTTCAGATGTTGGGTTATTGTACCGTTGGTTCAACAAGTTCCTAGCTACTATTAAAAAACCATTCGGTTAATTCCTTCATGCTTTTATTTTGAACAATAATAAATATAAGTCGTTAACATTTATCTTCTTAAATCTTTGACAGAATATTTATTTAGTTACTGGTTACGTTGTAGCATTTATTGCATATCTTGTAGTAGCGGACGGTGGATGAATACGTGAGAATATTATATATCCATTAATTAGAGTAGTTAGAGAAAGGTAGATAGATAAGTTTCTTGGACAACAAATCTGGAATGGACATCTATGTGAAGATTTGATAATCATTTTCTCTATTAAAAGAAGTACAATTTTATCTATTATAAAAAAATTATTAGATCCATTTCAGCAATTACATTTATTTGATTATTACATTAATCTATTAAATATAAAAGATTTCTAATCTTTTTAATAATTATTAGGATATTAATAATAAATCAGTTATAACAATTTATGTTGTTAAAAAATCTAATAAGATCTTACTAAGATTTTTAAATATTTTTAGATCAATACATTCATTAATTTAGTAATTAGTAATATAATATTATTATAAAAAAATTATTATATAAATATATTCTATGCTATTTTAGAAATTTTATATGTATAATCTATATTATATTGGATTGAAAGTAATATATAAATGAAATATAAAATATATTAAATTGGTACATTAATATACTTTTTAAAATTATAATTAATAAAATGATCGTACGGATCAAAATCTAGTTGTGATTAAAACATTATTTACTTAGTTCATAACGATATGGCCCCAATTGCCATAGTATACGGACAAACGTATATAGCCGCAATAACTATATTCTTTTTAATAGCTATTTAATTTGAAAAAGACAAATTCAGAAAACCAAAACTAGCAGAACGTAAATAACACAAAATATAATAGAAAAAGAATTCGAGGCACCACACGGACACACGTAAATAGCCACACTAACTATATTTTTTCATACCAATAAGAGCTATTTTAATTTGAGAAAAACCAAAAATACAGAAAACTAAAGAGAAATTATTAAAAATAGCATAAGTTAAACATCACTTTGTAAAAATACATATTATTAAAATATATTAACATATAGGTTTACACTTTAGTGATTATTATTTAGAATTTAATGTTAAAGGGGTTGAGTTTCTAATTTTTTATAAATATTTAGAAAATTTTATAAGTTTATTTTCATCAAATAAAATAAAATATTTTTGAAAATAATCATTCATTAAAGATAAATTTAAAAATTTATATCAAATTTATGGTAAAAAATGCAATTTTCCCGAAACCAAAACCAGTTGGACATATATAACATAAAATCTTCGGTCAAAGAAAAAAACATAAATACAATAGAAAGAGAATTTCGATTACTACATGTAAACTTATATGTGGTTGTAATTCTTTATTTATGAAATATGGTGAAATAGGGTTTCTTGCAAAAATAACTCAAAACTTAAAGTCAAACACAAAATTAATCTATGATTCTTTTTAGAATTTTCATTTGTCATATTCACCCAAAAAACTCTAATTATTTACAAAAATACCATTAGTTTTTTTTCAAAAATGAGTATTTTAATCTATCATTCTCATCTTCATCAAGTATTTACAATAATGTTATTGTCATCAATACACCAACAACCCATGAACAACCAATTTGAAGCTCTTAATGCACCTAAAAATCAGTTTTCAGTCCTCTTATCTTATTTTTATGCTCAAAACTAAATTTCTTCCACTTTCTCTTTATATTCATCTAAAATATTCAATATTTTGATTCAAGCTAACAATTTTTGGTGGGGTCATTTTCTTTTGAGATTCTTTGTACTTGGAGAAGAGTTCTGTGTGTTAAGGAAGTTATCTCAATAATTTAAGGTATGAAATCAACTTTTTTCCAGATCTATTCGCCCAGAAGACTTTCGTGTAAGACTTCTGGATGTAGAAGACTTACACGGAAGTCGTCTGGTCAATGAAAATGTTAGTTTTGCAATTGAATTTTATATGTATTTTTTGGAGACGACTTAGCTAGAAGTCTTCCAGTTTTCTTTGTTAACAAAAAATCTCAAAAATACCATAGAAGACCTCCTGGTAAGTCGTCTAAAATAAACAAGTTAGTTTTGCATTTGACCAAATTGTGTCAGAAAATTGTTTTTTTCCAAACGACTTACAAGTAAGTCATCTGACTGAAAAATGAAACTTAAATATTTGATATTTACTAGACGACTTATATGTAAGTCCTCTCAGGTTATTTTTACATTTGAAAATAAAACTTAAATATTTAATTTTAGTGAGACGACCTACATGTATTTCTTCCAGTAGATAAGCTACACGAAAGCCTTCCAAATTTTTTTTTCCAATATCCTTGTCAAACCTTGGATATCACAGAAGACTTCCATGTAAGTCGTCCGGCTGGAAGACTTACATGTAGGTCGTCTAGTTAAATTTAAGTATCTAAGTTTTATTTTCTAATTGCAAGAGTAACCTGGAACAACTTACATATAAGTCTTCTAGTTAATATTAAATATTTAAGTTTTATTTTTCAGCTAAGTCGTCTAAAAAAAATCAAATTTCTGACACAATTAGGTCAAATGCAAAACTAACATGTTTATCCTAGATGATTGTGTGAAAAATGGAAAAAAAAAAAGGAATACAAGGAAAAAATATCTCATAATTGAAAAAAGTATCTCATATTTATGTTTTGAAAAGAAAAGAAAAAAAAAAAATGAAAAAAAAAAAAAAAAAAAAAAAAAAAAAAAAAATGGAAAAAGAATATTGATGAGTCGCTGTGATGAAAAAAAGAAAATTGAAAAAAGAAAAAAAAATTGGTGTCTGAAAAGAGAAAAAAAAAAAGAAAATGAGGAAAATGAAAAAAAAAAAAAAAGACCTGAGGTCTTGAAAAAGAAAAGTTGTGTGTTGAGATGACTTGCTAGATTAGATGATAGTGGTTGACGAATTACATGGTCCTTGCTGCTTTTCTAAGAAGATTTGAAAAGTGGTTTCATCATATTGAAGAATGAAAGATAGGAGATGAAAATAGGAATAAACTGCATTTAAAAGTAAAGCATGGTTTGGTATGAGTGGTTAGTTATGCCATTTGGTTTGACAAATGCAACCTTAGTACAATTTATGAGGGTTAATGAATATGTTCTTTAGATCATACATAGGCATTTGCTGTTGTTGTATACTTTGATGATATCTTATGTGTATAGCAAAATCTTAGAAGTACATATAAGAAATCTTAGGGGTGTCCTATGTGTTTGAGATGAGAAACTCTTTGCTCATGAAGAATGCACTTTTTGCACAGATAACTTGGTTTTCCTCAGGCTTTGTTGTGAGTGTAGATGGGATGTTAAGGTGGACGACAGAAGATCTTGGAAAAAAACGAAAAACAAATCATCAAGGATGGCCGAGCACAACACAGGGGGAAGTGAGAAATTTCCAATGGCTTGTCGTTGGTTCTATAGGGTTTTTGTGACGACGGGCTTTAGGCAGCCATTGCAGCTCATCTAACAGAAGTGATCAAGCAAGAAATGTGGAATTCAGTGGGGGATAGAGCACAAGAAACGAGCATTCCAAACCTTAAAGAGACAGCGTTACTCAATCACCTCTCTTAATGCTCCCTGATTTTACCTAGAAACTTTGAATAGAATGTGATGCACTCAGGGATTGGAATTGGGTGCTGTGTTGATGCGGATAGGAAACACATAGCCTACTTTCAGTGGTGAAGCTTGGAGGGCACTTCTCAACTATGCACTATGACAACAGAACTCCTATGCCTTGGTGAGGTGGCCTTGCAAACAGGCAGCATTTACTTGTGGCCCAAAGTGAAGTATTTGTCATACACAGCTGATCATGTGTTCCGCCTAAAGTCATCTTAAGGGCAGAGTAAAGCTGTAGTAAGGACAGCGCAAGATGGGTTGAATTCATTGAGACATTCCCATAAGTGATCAAATTATAAACAAAGGTAAGGGAGAACATTAGTTGCTGATCGCACTATCTCAGAGGTTGTTTCTTTACCACGTCTGATGCTAGAGTTACTCTGGGGTTAGTCGCAGATTAAAAGATATGCTATGATACTGCCTTATTTCAAAGAACATATGCATCTTGTGAGAAGTTTGCTGGCGGAAAACTAACTTTAGACCAAGATGGGGTTCCTTGTTTTATGATAAACAGACTTGTGTTGCCTCATGTTTCCTCTACGAGATCTCTTTGTTAGGAGAAAGAAATCAAATGGGGAAGGACAAAGTCTAATGGACACTTTGGATTGGCGAAGACCTTAAAGTTTTTGCAGGACCACTTCTTATGTGCCACACCTGAAGAGATATGTGGAGGAATCTTGTGGAAGGTGTGCTACTTGCAAGTCAATGCTAAGTCACAAGTCACAATCCCAGGTGTTTTGGGTAAGCACTCTTTTAGCACATCCACAACCATCCTTTGTAATGCATTCCATGGATTCATGTGTTGCGATTGCCTTAAGACTAGGAACGGAAAGGACTCCATTATTTTTTAGTTGTTTGATTAGGTTTCTCCTAACAGGGAAGGGTGGTGATGCTTCTTTGAAGTCGTGATCAAGTGTGGCTTACTTAGGAAGGATGGTTTCCCCAACGAGAGGAAGTCCAAGCTCATGCCAAGGGTTTGATGGACCTGTGAGTCGATGATCATCAGGAAATATCAAAATACAATTGGCACAGTATAAAAAAAAACAACTTGAATAACTCCAGGTAAGATAATAGAGAAAATGTATAACAATAGAATATCAAGTGAATCAACTGAGACTGTCCCGTTTTGCTGTTGATTGAACGTAGTTTTTGTAGACAAATCTTTTCACGAGGGAGGGGATATTGATGTGATCATTGGGAGAACCAGGGATTACTAGAAGAGTCACATGATGCACAATGCATCAGCAGCCTGGTGATGATTGCTTTATACCATTCAGGAAGGTCATGACCGTTTCCAGAACGCAAGAACTAAAGGAGACTGGTTGTAGTATTCTCATTTGACATCCCACATACAAGAAGGATGTGTCAATTGGACACGGTTTGATTCCGAGATATCTTGGCAGCATTCAAGGTATCGTCTAACATCTAAGCTGAGTTAGTGTTAGGCAAGACATTTGTTGTGTACATCTTTTCCTTGCTTTTGGTTTTTGTCCCATGAGGTTTTCCGGAGGATGTTTTTTTTAAACGAGGCCACGGACGTTGTCTTACGAAATACCTAGGCCTATGTCGGCCCAAGGACTGCAGGCAGACGGTTCATCTGTGATTATCTTTAGCTTATGTTTTAGATTTTAAACTATAGTTTTTCCATATTTTAATGTTTTTTGAACCTAAGAGAGTATGGTTCTTCTGGTTTCTTTTTGTGGTCTTGGCGGCTCTCTCTCTCTAGAAGTTGTCGAGTACTTTTCTGTGTGTGGTCCTATCCAGAAGCCTTAATGGGTTGTTTAACTTGGTGTGTTATTCCGAGCTAATCATACTAGCGAGTATCAAGAAGATCATCCATCCTTCTTGTGTCACCATTTTCAATTCCACACACCTTGAAGAACTTTGAGTCTATGGATTCGTTCTTGCATAGGATCTCCCTCCCAGAATCCAAAGAGTCATTTTCAGGGGCGCATCATAAGACCTTGGTAAAAAACTGTTCCTACAATGCTTCCCAAGTATACACGCTTCACAACATTCATTCCCCGAAAAACACACCAGGAAGTCAATCATGATTCAGAGCTCTAAGCATGGGATGTCCCAATCTTAGCATGGCCATATGTTGCTTATCTAACCTTAGTAGTTGTATCTGACGCATGGAGCAGATAGAATAGGCTCTGTTTCTTTGGAGGCTCAATAAACTTCATCTGGGCTGTGTTCATCTTCCAATAATCTGCCCGTTTTTAATTTTGACAACTCAACCTCATCTGGCTGAAATACAATTGAGACACCCAAGTTCGGAAATGACGAGTAAAAAAAAAATATCCTTAACTGACAGAAGTAGATGTTTATCAACAGGCCTTATGGTTCCTTATCCCTTCTATTTAACTTAATTCCCTTTTGTAGACATGAATCAAATGTACTTATCCTGGGATGTGTGTTAGTGCATCGCGCTCTTGGGTAAATTCTATCTACTAGCAAGCAACACCACTGTAGTCTAGTCACTCAAATTCATATTTACAAAAGAAGGATCGTAATGTGGCTAGAAGATCGATAAGGAGATTTTTAGGTCACATGGTAATGAGTGAGGGGTTTAAGAGTACCAGAAAGAGTGTGTATGCACTTAAGGACACTTTCTAAGGGTTGTTGTATTGTAGCAGCGGACGAGTATGCGAGGTTTGAGTGTATGAAAAAGGTGTTACATGGAGGCTCTCGTCAGTTAGAGAGATTATTGGTCCATCAATAACTGGTCCGACACCAGCATTCATTCTCTGGAAGTATAACTGAATAGATGGTTTTCCTTTCCATTCTCTCTAACTTAACACTGACTCTCAACCTTATAGAGTCTAGCATAGGCTGAATATATAGATGACATCTCAATTTCTCTTATATCGATTTGATTGGGTATGCTGAATACCTAGATTCTATCTTTTGGGCACAAGGCTTCCTGGCCTTAACCTTGATTCTGTATATCTTACGTGGATCTCGGTTCACTTTTCTTGTATAGTTTTTGTTCTTGTTTTTTTCTTATTTCATGTGAAAGACTACATGTACTAACAGTATGGCCTGTTAACAGATACTTTTTGATAAGATTCGATGACAATTGCTGATCCCTATCTCCTTCTTCAATTATAGATTATTTGGATATGTGTTCTTTGTTTCTCTATTATAGAATATGAGAAAAGCTAATCACAAACACTCCTCTCTCTATAACTCTACACCACACTATTGAGATATTTATATTCACCTCCATCTAGTAAACTATTCTGCTTATAAATTAGCAACTGGTTGCTCCAATGGAGGTTTTTGTTTAAGGGATTCGAAAGGTATAGCGTGTAGATTTACACTCTTATACAACTTCTTTTGGGTCATTTTTCTCAGTTAGAGACCACATTAAGGGCGTAGTATATCTTGATGTACAAACACGAACATAAGCTTATCTTGCTCTTTGTTCTTTAATCGATACGACTACTTAGGAATACTCAAGATCAAACAGACTCATTGGTGTACAGCATTTGTATGAGTTCTCTACCATCTGAACAGAGACTTTCTAAACTTTTCCTCAAGTATTGTTCTAAGATATATATGATAATTCTTTCTCATATCATATAGAGCTTATAGTGTTGTTGATAAATGTCTTTTGTATATCTATCTATGTCATAACGCAACATACTGCATTACGAATTAAGTAATAAGTTGGACCTCATATATGATAGTTAATATGATTGAAAATAGAGATTACAATTGACTCTTGCCACATTCTCAAGATATTTGTTCAATAAATCTATAACTCTATGCAACTTTCTCTATTGAGTTATAAATTATATTAGTATTTCAAAACCACTGTTGGTGTAAGAGTTAAGTGTAACTCTCCAATCTAATTTGAAGTTGATAGCTCTATACGGACTGTTATTTAGTAAGAATTGTGAATGCGTATGCATTTAGATTTAGTTAGATAATGTAGATCCTATATTCTTGTTGTAATTAATATACTCAATTATTTGTCGAATTCTAATACTGAGTCAATAAGTTTATCCATGATAAGATTGTGTTTTCTTGCGCCAATTAATCCTCTGCTAGAGTAATAGTTGTTTTTTATGTTGAGGAGTTTATTGCCTTCCAGTCATAATCTAGATGTATTCCAACTATGCCATGCTAGTGCTATAACTTGTCCTAAGTAAGCATATCTAATTTGACACAAGTCTTCAGACTTCGGGACTGCAGATAGTTATGTCTCCTTAGTTGTATGCTCGCGTGCTATCATCACAACTTACATTCCAAAGACTTTTCTGTCATACTCTCCTCTCTCTTGCGCTTCTAATGTTACATCTTTGTCGTTCAAATTAGATCTGGTACATAGAAACTATAAAGAACCCGAAAGACTATTTACCTCAGGAACCGCAAGATGCCAAAGCGCATAAAAAAAGCGAAGGAATTTCGAGAAAATATATGATATAGCACGTAGAACCAAGGCAATAAGAATGTGAAAATTATAGCTGGAATAAACGGAGGATTATCTTGTAAGATGGTACATAAAAATATGTCTGAAGTGCTCGAAGGAATAGTTATGTGTCTAACGAATGCATAATAAAAAGCGTTCTGATATTCTTATCTTGTGACTGAATTTAAGAAAAAGTATATAAATAAGTCAGAAAGAGTTTTTTATGGTTAAAGTACAATTGAGATGAACATTGTAGAGAGAATAATAGTGATAAGAGATAATCAGGAATTGTGAGTATGAGTATACAAAAGAGGAATATGTTTCCATTTTTGGTCTCATCTAGAGAAAATTATGCTGGTACCCCATAATTAGACAGTATTTTACAATATTTGGTTTAAATGTTTTGATCTCACTTATTTGATAAGTAGATCCTACATTAAACCAACCTACGACCTGCCCTTTCTATTATAGATCAAGAATGATCAAAATAGTGAGCTTCGAGGTGCTACCTGTAAAGTGAAAGTGACTATACTATCAGCACAATCTTTAATCATCTAATTATACTAATAAATCAACGCTAGACATATGCTGAACATATTTACCTTATTGTAATGATCTTCTCATTCAGAACTGCATCTTATTATAATTTTGTGTCACATATAGAATTTTATCTAAGTCCCTATCTATTTATATAAGTGCTTGTGTTGCTCAAATAATCAATTCGCATACATTCGGTATTATCTCAATCAACTTTCGCTTCGTTGCTTGTTTTTCGAAAATAGTATGTGTTGATTATAGGATATATTAGTAGTATAGATTATATAGGTATTTTCAGTCGAAGCATTTCTCTGTGTGTTAGTACATTTCAATTCGCTTACTTGGGTACATGATTATTTAATCTATGGTTGGATCCTTCAACTTTGTTTATGTTTTTTTTTATCTTTATATTCAACAATATAAGAATATATATGAACCGACACTCAGCTTATTAAATTTTCATGTCAAACACGGCAAATTCTGGGCTAAGGCTGTTCAATCAATCTCGTGTTCCTTTTAGGATAAAGTTTTGATCGCGGATCTCACTTAGCATGAGCTCGCTATATATAGCAATTCTTACATATACAAGCGAACACGTGATACACCGCGAAGGTGGGTTAGTAGTAACATGATTCGAATAAAAGCCGGAAACTATGGATGACTAAATAAAATAAAGGAATTTAAAGAGAGGTTTTGGATATAAATTTCTTGGAAGTTTTTGAAGCCAGTTCTCAAGTACTTTTGTGATCCACTACCGCAGAACATCAATAGAGAGCTTGAGTAAAAAGCAATAGAGTCTCTGGCATTTACTCCTTATATAAGACCCATGGCCTATTTGCCTTGTTGCACTTCTTCTGGAGTCTCACGAAAAACATGAGAAGTATAGTTTATTTCCAGAAATATTTTTGAGTAGTCATCTAGACATGCTCATTCATTTTGTGTTAAGTAATCTCAAAATAATCAGTCGATGTCAACTTATTAAACGGTACATTTACCTCAAGAAATGAAACCACCACTCACGATTATCAGATCATATAATGTACATTTGACTATAAATGATAAGTATTGTTTGTTAGCACAACTACAGAATTGTATAATACATATGGATCAAGCTGAAAGAGACGGACAATATAAGTTCCTTATATAGACAATTTTTAAAACAGGACAAAGTTTATCTCCTACACTAGACTTCATTATGATGACTAACAAGAGCGTGCAAGTTAAACGATAGACATATACTTGTGACCAAGAATTCTGCATGTTGTATGGAATAACACAAGAAAAGTAATTAGATCTACAATTATCTAAGGCAAAGCATGTAACGATTTTCATAAGGGCACTCGGAACAATCTTATCAAGTACTAGCACTAAGTAAGTTGTTAAGTCATATTTCCAACTGTGACCAAGTCTCTTTTGTATACATAAATAACCAGGACAATAATATATAATTCAGATTTTATGTTGGATATCAATCATAGAGGATTACTCGCACACTCTAAT
>CAJHQP010009289.1:0-23035 GCA_905132765.1 Moricandia arvensis
GGCTCTATTCTCGGCCCAAGACCAGTAGAAGTATTTACATTTTAAGCTTATGTTATGTTTAAACTATAGTTTTCCTTTTTCTTATTTTCGAACCCTAGAGAGCTGTTCTCTGGTTTCTTTTATTTAAAGGGTTCCTAAACCCTATTGTAACCCATCCAACTTTTTATCAACGAGTTTCTTTTCTCTCTTGACGGCTCTCTCTCTAGAAAGTGTGTCGAGTTCTGGTGTGTAATATCCAGAGACCTAAGGGTGTCTAAATCGGTGTGTCATATCTGGTTTGTTCATCTAGGAGTATCAAGAGTTCATCCATCCCTCTTGTGTCACCATTCAATCCACACGCCTTGAAGAACTTGAGTCTCTGATTCGTTCTTGCAAGGATTATCCATTCCCATCAACCAAAGAGCATCCTAGGGGCGCATCAGAGTTTGAGTGGTGTTTCAGGTACACAAGTGTTGTCTTTGTTCATCACCAGTCCAAGACAAAGAATAAGGACATTGTCCATGCTGATCAGAGCCTACACATGATGTATATTCCTGTGTCATTCAGAGCCTACACATGATGTACATTCCTGACCATGGAGAGATGTTTTGTGTGTGAAACCGGTTGAAGAAGCGCAGCCTGTTTGGGTGTTGAGCTCCTGGTTCAAAAGACTTACAAGAGGCAGTGGAGAAAAGACTAAGGAGGAACCGGTTGACTTAAGCGCAGCTGTAGGGGTGATGCGCTCCTGGTTTCAATACTCAATGTGCTCACTTCCAAGCTTGATCCTTCACTTATTCTCTCCGGATCATGCTTGAGGAGGGGTAATGGTGAGCTATCCTGAAGGTCCAAGTCGTCCATTTCCTCACCTCAGATAATTTGGAGGATTCAAGTGTCCAAGAGACACTCCTCACCATTCATACCAACCATATGCAAGGGGAGTAACCATTTCAATCTATAAATATGAATTGATTGGTTTATGCCTTGAGAATTGATGCAAGTGTTTATGCACTATGTAGAAGGTACTTGGAGTTCTCTATAGCAGAAGCTGGTAGACCATAACTCTCCTTGAAGATGGCAAGAAGTCACAAGAAAGAGGGAGACAACAAACCAGCTTGTAGAAGAGATGATCCAAGAAATGATGTGCGCAAGTTATGGAGTTCATACTTGCTGTTTAAGAAAGGCCTTGATCCAGAGTCTATGTGTCCAACCACACTGGTTCTAAGACACATAGAACTCATTGGCCAATCCCTAGGCTTTGTAGAAGTCCACTCTTTTTCCCTTAGAAAGTTTTGTCCCATGAGGTTTTCTTGCTAAGGTTTTTAATGAGGGAGCTTCTTCAAGGTTCCAAGCTTGCCCAAGGATCTCCTATGGTCAAGCTTGAGGGGGAGTATTAGAATGAAGAAGAAAATGCTAGTGATGGAGTTCACACTGGCATGTCTCAGGAAAAGGGGTGTAAATTCCTAACCATGAAGAATTTGACCATGAAACCAATTTCCCTACATTCTACACTCATCAAGGTCTCGCGGCGAATTGGAATCAGTCCAAAAAGAGTTTTGGTTTGGAAGTTACACCAGTTACAAGTTGCAGGTGTTCTGCTGCCCGCTCAAGCAAGAGTGATTTGATCTAGAGTGGCTTGGAAGGCAAGGAAGCTGAGAGGCTTTCTCAGCTCAACCTGAGAACGCCTAAGAGAGCTTCTAGAAGAAGATTTGAAGTTCAAATGTGGATCTACAAGTTCAAATTCAAATTGGAGTTGTTGGGAGTGGTTATTACTATTCCTTTCATTTTTACCTTGTCTTCTTGTCTCCTTGTCCCCTTTCATGCAAGTTTAAACTCTATATATATGTTGTAACTTGATTCTGAATTAAGCAAGAAATAAGAGACAAGCTTATACAAAATTCTTGTATCTCCATCTCTTTACTAAGTGTTCTTCAAGTTCTTCACAATGTAGAGAGGTTGTGATACACGATTTAGGATCTGCCTAATGGCAGATCATTGCTTGCCCATTCTACTCTAAAATCACCTCTAAACTCTTAATTAATCTTCTCTTACTCTAGCTTACTGATTCTATCTCTTTTTAAGTCTTAAGTACACAAACTATAAGTGTTGTGTTACTTCACAAGGATAGATTCATACTAGAGATAGTTTAATTGTAGTTGTTGTATCAATCTCGCAGCCACTTTATCTTGTTAGATTCAGATGGTATGTAGAGTGTTTTGCTGAGAGGATTCAATCACAAGTTGATTGTCTCTTCCTTGTAGTTGTGAGTTCTTGTTGTTGGTAGAAGGGAATTCAGTCACAAGTTGACTGAATACTCTCTTGACATGAGACAAACACTCATGAATTCTAACACAAACCCCTCCTGTCTTCTTGCTGGTCGTGGGTCTTGGGGATCAGAGAGTGAGCTTCAGCTTTGTTGGCTAGAGAATAGTTTGAACAGCCAGCTTTTTCAGTGACCTTGCTCCAAGAATGGTTTTCCCCATGGATTTTCTTCAGCATTTTTGACCAGAGGAGGTGGTTTTGTTTCTTATTTGGACCCCTTGAAGACTCTGGAGTCGCCATTTCAATTAATCTCTCCATCTTGGAAGGTTTGGACCAGTGGATAAGAGAATGTAGCCACTGGTTTTGCAGAGATAGAACTGGAAACTGAAACTTTGATGAAGCTTGTTGAACTGAGATGAGGCTTCCTTAAGTTTCAAATACTGGTATACTCTCCTATCTTGAGTTCTGGAGATTTTGTTCCCTCCTGGAAGACCTTTGGACCAGTGGATAAAGAGATGTATCCAAGAAGATTTTGTAGACAGATTTTCACAGAGATTTTGCAGAAGTATGAATAGGTTTTCAGGAGCTTTGAGGCTCTGATACCATGTGAGAATAGAGAAAATATGGTGAGAATGAAAATGTGTGAGAGTCTGGATGAGAGAAAACAGGAGAATGGATGAGAGACAAAAGTATGAGGCAGAATTGCCTTGAATGAGAGATTTTAGTTTGATTGAGAGTGTTGTTGAGTGTGAGCTCGTGTAAGCTGAGAGTAAGAGACTTGAGAGAGTATAGGAACCAGAGAATAGGAGATTTGGTGAAGGAGAGACTTAACTCTCACTTCAGAGAGTATGAGAGATTATGGAGAGTTTAAGAGAGTTTCTGAGTATGAGAGAGTTTATGAGACTTAGAGAGAATATGAGAATGTATGAACCAGAGAGAATAATGAAGGAGGAGGCTCAATTCTCCTTAGGAATTTCGTGGGTACATGTAGCGGGCTTTATAGCCAAGTTACTAGACAAAACTACAACATTAAACTAACAATAAAACAGTGAAATTAAAATACTATTATGAAATGAAGTTCAGAGCTGGTTGAGACAGACTGGTGTGGAGCAGGCTGTGGCATGGACAGTCTGGCACGTCCAGAGGAAGGGAAAGTGACTGGAGGAAGAGGGCACATTCAGCTTGGTGTGATAGTGACAGGTCCAGCTGCTTCTCCAAAGCACCCATGTGACTTCTACTTGTCCAAATCAAACCAGAACTAAGTAATTCCATTCAAACTTGATTCCCTTTACTTCTGGAGGCTACCAACGTCCATAGTAAGTCTCCCCAACTCCTTTCTTGCCTTGCAAGGTAATTTAGGGCAAGATGAGTTGCTTGTGGAGCAAGACTGTTCGGACAGATTCAAATCTGCTTGTTCCAGATGCTTGATTTGCTTGCTCCTGATTTGCTTGGTCTCTTCATCAACTCCAGCTTTTTTTGTTCATTCCAACACCATGGACACTTGAATCCCTCATGAATGCTGTGGAATAATGTGGGGTGACAGATTCTTCAGTCTTGATCAGTTAATCCCCCTTACTTTGAAATCGTCATTCTAGCCTCTTCTTGAAGCTTTATCAACCAGGTACAAGCACACATGCTATGGGCTGATTCATAGCTTCCCAACTGAAGGTAACTGTTCTAACTCCATATAGAAGCTGGTCCATAGCTTCCCAACCAGAAGGTAACTGTTCCACCTCCCAAACCTTGGGCTGATTCATAGCATTCCAATCAGCTTGCCTCTCCACCTGATCTTCTTTCCAAGTAGTCTCTGATCGCCATCTGTTCTAACACCAAGTTTCTGCTGTCCTTGCTGATGTTTCTTTGATCCGGCTGATGAGAAATCTTGCAAGGGTGAATTCCACCACTTGCATACTCTCACTTCTGATCTGAGGTGAGGAAATGGAACACTTGGACCTTCAGGAATGCTCATCATTACCCCTCCTCAAGCTTGATCCAGAGAGAATAAGTGAAGGACCAAGCTTGGAAGTGAGCAAGATTGAGTTTTGAAACCAGGAGCGCATCACCCCTACAGTTGCGCTTAAGTCAACCGGTTCCTCCCATAATCTCTTCTCCACTGCCTATTGTAAGTCTTTTGAACCAGGAGCTCAACACCCAAACAGGCTGCGCTTAATTCAACCGGTTCTCTACACACAAGTGATCTTTCCATGTTCAGGAGTGTACAGACTCTGTAGGCTCTGAACTCATGAGAAAAGTCTTCTTCTTTGTATGATTTGATGATGGACAGAGACAACACTTGTGTACCTGAAACATCACTCAAACTCCAGCAAGAATCAGACCACACACACTAGGATCAGACTGTGGTAACTCACCAATCCTTATCGCAATGCTTTAAGAAAATGCAATGGACAGAATCTAAACAACTCATTTCAAATCCATGCAACCAATTCACTAAAGCTCAGGTATGATAACTCATCAGTTACAAGGCATCTAGGCTCATTTTATCACACATTTGACAGTAGCAGAATGCAATGACAATTTATGACAGTAGCATAGACTAGAAAATTCATCTAATCAAAATACACAACTATGAATGCAACACATGACCAGGAAACTCTCCTAGGCCTCTAGCAATGCAACAAGAACACAACAGGCTCTAAGAAACTCGCCTAGACCATACAGCACACAAACAAATGAGCTAAGACAAGAACAAGACAAAACAATGCTAGAAATCTCCTAGAACAGTACACAAGCATCAAGCAACAATTTTAAGCAATAGCTATATGAATGCACAAGATTCAATTCAAGACAGCATGAGATAACAAGCACCTAAATGCACATTACACAAGCTAATGGTTACTGGTTTCATCAAAACCATAGGGACCAGTAGCTTAGACCAACTTCTAAATGCATACCAGTCCACTATGATGGACTAACCAGACCATTAGCACAAGATAACAATGAAATGGATTGAACCAGATGCTATATGATCATGCTAGGAGGCTTACTTACTCCTAGAACAATGCATACACAATGTTTAAGTATCATGGGACAGAAACTAGGTTCAACAACTCTAGTAACATTGAACTGTCCCTAAGATACTAATAACACACTCAACACAACCAGAAACAATTTAAGACAATTAAGCAAGCTCTTATTAGAGTTAAGGAGGTTAACTTACAACCAAGGAACCTGAGCTAGTTCCTTGAACCTCCATGGCTGTGAATCACTTGAATTTGAAGGGCTTGTCGTGTGGATTAACTGTCCAACACCTCCTCTGTTTGATTCTCTCCTTCTGGTCAAGGAGACACTTCAAACCCCTCCTGTCCTCTTTATGGTCGTGGGTTTTGTTGGTCAGAAACAGAGCTTCAGAATGGCTGGCCAGAGAATGATTAGAACAGCTTAGCTTTAATGCTTCTTTAGTCACCTTTCTCCAAGAATGGTTTCTTTCATGGATTATCTTCAGCATTTTGGACCAGATGTGTCTTTGGACTCCTTGAAGCTACTAAAGTCGCCATTTCCTTTGAGCTCTCCATCTTAGAGAGTTTGAACCAGTGGACAATAGAATGTACTAACTGGTTTTGCAAGTAACAGAACTTGAAACTGAACCTTTGATGAACCTTGCTGGACTGAGCTGAAGCTTTCTTGAGTTCCAGAGACT
The DNA here is from genome assembly GCA_905132765.1 of Moricandia arvensis. Lineage (NCBI taxonomy): Eukaryota > Viridiplantae > Streptophyta > Magnoliopsida > Brassicales > Brassicaceae > Moricandia > Moricandia arvensis. The sequence continues at coordinate 5,897 of CAJHQP010009289.1, forward strand.
TGTATACGGTCCTATCTTGAGTTCTGGCAAGATTCTTCCCTCTTGGAAACCTTTGGACCAGTGGATAAAGAGATGTAGCAGAAACTGTTTTGGAGACAGTTTTGAGAAGATGATGATTTGCGGAAGCTATGAAGGTTTCAGGAGCTTGGAAGCTCTGATACCATGTGAGAATTGTGAAAACATTGTAAGAATGAAGTGAGAATGAGCTCCTGGTTCAGTATTAACTAGAGACAGAAACTTATTGGTGTGATCCTAAGTAGCTGCTGTGATAAGAGAAGAGAGTCAGCCGGTAACACGTTTTTGATCAGATCCATAATTGATCAGAACCAGCTTAGAAGAGCAAAACAGAAACTTGTTGTTGTTAAAGAGGAGAAACTGCTTGCTCTAAGTTCTGTTTGCAATGAGATATATCTAAGGCACGTGAAAGGATTGCAGCACTTTGTATTCAAACCAGGAGAAGAGGTTTGTGTGTGCAAAGACATGAATCAATTCGTGGTTAAAACAGTCAAGAGTTTGGAGTTGATTGTTCAAGGTACTGCCATCTTACAAGACTTGGATTTGAGGACAAATCCTTTTGAAGGGAGAGAGTATGGTGCGATCCTGAGCAGGCTCAAACTCAAGTCAAAGGATCCAATGTATTGGCTAGCTAAACTACTGATCAAAGCTTGGCTGAATGAGCAGTTTCAATGTCTCATTGGAATGGTCTATGAAGTATTAGACAGAGAGAAGGATAAGAGACTTGATGCGGCCTCTGATAGTCATGGGATGATCATGAAACAGTGTGGACATGGAGAGGTCAAGATGGATGAAGCAACAGCACGTGGAGGATCCAAAGACCATCAGGAGACACTCCAGTACTCAGTTAAAGTCGTGGGCATCATGAAGAAGGAAAGGGAATTAAACCATTGGTTTAATCTCTGATTGTTTAAGGGATTGTAATGTTTTTTATTTGAACCAAAGGCAATTTCGTTTTGGGATTAACCAGGGTAAACCAAAACCAATTAGGATTAGGTTTTGTAAACCAATTTCAAATTGGATTAAGATTAGAATTAGAGTAAACCAATTTGGTTTAGGATTAGGGATTTTGTGTTTTCTTTTATATAATTGTATTGACCTTAATAAATAAAGAAGACAAGAAATAAAGAGGATGAGCTTACTTGGGAGAGAAGACATTAGTAACTTGACACACAAGGAAGCTCATCCGAGACCTAGAAGAAACGTGAGAGGCAAGGAAGAAAGAAGACATTAACTCGCCAAGTTTGAATATTCAAACTTGGAGGGAACCGGTGGAGACAAGAAAACCAAGGGGAGAATAGTTTATTAATAAAAAGGAGCATGTGCTCTCAGCAACTTGCGAGACAAGGAGCAGAACTAAAAGAGAATTGTTTATCCAGCAACTTGCCAGACAAGTTGCACTCGCCAACCTGCACATCCCACTTACCTGCCGAGAACATGCTTTACTTCTCCCACACCAGACAATCGATCCAGAATAGCATGGGTTGGTTATTATATGGTTTATATTGTTTATTCCTGTATGGGCAGAAGGCATCTTATTGCTGTCTATTTAATACCTTGTAACCTCATTATTCAGAAGTAAGGAAAAACAACCCTTCCTCATTCTCATTCTCTCTCGCAGACAAACACATTTTCTCTCTCTCTCTTTTCTGGTTAAGGATCAAACTCACTCTTTCTCTTGTGTTCTTGAGTGTTCTTAACAATATTCTTCATATTCTTACATGGTATCAGAGCCATTTGGCTCCTAAACCTAGTTTCCTTCCGCAAAACTACTCTATTCTCATTCACTCTTTATTATTCTCATCCTTGAAACTTATTTCTCATCCGCAAATCTAAACTCAACTTTCTGAAATGGAGCAAAACAAAGCAATGATTGTTCCGGTTACTCTAAAGGGAGTTAACTACCTTCTCTGGTCAAGATTGATCAAGAACGCCCTTGGTGGAAAAGGCTTATGGTCCCATATTACTTCAGGGGAAGCGCCAAAACAAACCATCCAAGGAGAAGATGGCAAAGAGATCGTGGAGGCAGATGAAGGCAAATGGAGTCAAGAGGACTTTATGGTGCTGAACATCCTCCAGAGCTCACTTGATGGCCCCATAATGGAGGCCTACTCATACTGTGAAACCGCAAAGGAGTTGTGGGATACCCTCCAGAAGGTCTATGGAAACATATCCAACCTCAGTAGGGTCTTTGAAGTGAAGAAGGCTATCAACTGCCTGAACCAGGAAGATGCGGACTTCAATCAACACTTTGGTAAGTTCAGAGCTCTCTGGGCAGAACTAGAGATGTTGAGGCCAAGTACCACTGATTCAACCATCCTGAATGAAAGGCGTGAGCAAGATAAGGTATTCGGTCTACTCCTCACTCTCAATCCAGGATACAACGATCTCATCAAACATCTACTAAGGGCAGACAAGTTACCTACCCTTGAGGAGGTATGCGCTCAAATCCAGAAGGAACAAGGCTCAGTGGGACTCTTTGGTGGAAAAGGTGACCTGAACATGGCTCACAAAGCTGAAGCTTCAGTCAATAAGGCCTACTTCAAACCAGAAAACCGGCGAGTCACTTGTGAGCATTGCAAAAGGAATGGACATATGAAGAACCAGTGCTGGATTCTTCATCTTCACCTCCGACCTCCATCACGGTTCAACCAAGCTAGAGCACATGAAGCTGCTAGAGCACAAGAAGCAGCATATCAGAATGCCCAGCCCTTGGTTCAACCGGTGCATCAACAAAACGGAGGAAGAGCCATGAACTCAACCGCACACATTGCTGGAACTTTGACTCAACTCCAACAAGAGGACTCTCTAATCCGCAAGTCAGACATTGAGGCTCTCATAAAAGCCCTCAATGCAAACTCTGGTAACACTAGTAGTAATGGTCATAATGCTTTCAATACCATTCAGTATAATTCTAGAACGGCTAGGCCTTTAATTATAGATTCAGGAGCTTCACACCATATGATAAGAGATGCTAAACTGATTAGTAATGTTAAACCGGCTCTAGGAAGTGTTACAATAGCAAATGGTGATAAGGTACCCATTGAGGGCATAGGGAATTTGAAGTTATTTGATAAAGAATCTAAGGCTTTATACATGCCCTCCTTTACTTCCAATTTACTCTCGGTAAAAAAGGCAACTTGTGATCTTAACTGCCATGTGATCTTTAGTCCTAATGAGGTTCATTTTCAGGATATTGAGACCAGTAAGATGATTGGAAAAGGTGTGAGCAAAGGAGATCTCTATTTGCTTGAAGACACTGAACTTAAAACAAATTTACCTTATGCTTTTAATTCTGCTTCTGTTTTAAATACAAGTGCTTTGTGGCATGCTAGATTAGGCCATCCTCATACTCGTGCCTTAGGATTGATGTTACCTAACGTGTCTTTTAAGAATGATAGCTGTGAGGCTTGTATTCTTGGTAAACATTGCAGAACTGTTTTCCCTAAATCAAATTCTATTTATGAACATTGCTTTGATCTAGTTCACTCAGATGTCTGGACTGCACCTTGTGTGTCTAGGGAAAACCACAAATACTTTGTCACGTTTATAGATGAGAAATCAAAGTATACTTGGCTGACCTTAATCCAATCTAAAGATAGGGTGTTAGAAGCCTTTATTAACTTCCAAAGCTATATCACTAACCATTTCAATGCCAAGATTAAGGTTTTTAGGTCAGACAATGGTGGTGAGTACACAAGCCACAACTTCAAGAACTATTTAACTAGACATGGAATCATCCATCAAACCAGTTGCCCATACACACCTCAACAAAATGGAGTGGCAGAGAGGAAGAATAGACATCTCATGGAGGTTGCTAGGAGTATGATGTTCCACACTAATGTCCCAAAACGTTTTTGGGGTGATGCTGTGGTATCCGCATGTTACTTGATCAATAGAACACCTACACGGGTCCTCCATGATGTCTCTCCCTATGAGGTATTGAATAAAACTAAACCCTCTCTTGAGCATTTGCGTGTGTTTGGATGTCTCTGTTTTGTTTTGATTCCAGGAGAACAAAGAAATAAACTTGAAGCCAAAAGTGTCAAAGCCATATTTATTGGGTATTCTGCGAATCAAAAGGGATACAAGTGTTATGTACCAGAAACCAGGAGGGTAATGGTCTCAAGGGATGTCAAATTTGTGGAATCAAAAGGGTATTATGATGAGAAAAGCTGGGATAACCTTAAAGATCTCTCAGACACCCCATCCGACAGAGCAACCAACTTGAGGATCATACTGGAGAGCCTTGGTGTTCACCAGCCCACGGAAAATGAGACTACAAGTAGGGCACCTCATCAAACCGCAGATACAGCTCCAGAGGGCTTCCCGGCTGATCATGAGGGGGGTAACCAACCAGAACCAGAAGGAACAATGCGGCATGAAGGTTCTGAAAGCCATGATCAACCTGATCACCCACAAGATCATGAGGATGAGGACACTGAAGAACAAGTGCACACTGAACAGCAAGCACAAGTACAACCATTAAGAAGAAGCACCAGGATTAGACATGATCCAGAAACCTGGAAAAATAAAAGGGTATACTTCAATGCCAATGTAGTCTCTCATCCTACTCAGGCAGTGTGTTCTTTGGCCCAATATCCAGAAGAACATCAAGCCTTCATAGGCAACGTAGATCAAGAGTATCTTCCAAGAACTTATGAAGAAGCCATGGCAGATGATGAGTGGAGAGCATCGGTTGAGGATGAAATCAATGCCATGATCAAGAATGATACATGGTTTGAGACTGAACTTCCCAAAGGAAAGAAAGCAGTAACAAGCCGGCTCATCTACACCATCAAGTATCTAGCTAATGGAAAACCAGAAAGAAAGAAGACAAGGCTGGTAGCAAGGGGATTCACTCAGACTTATGGAGAAGACTACTTGGATACATTTGCACCAGTAGCAAAACTTCACACCATCAGAATTATACTGTCACTTGCAACCAACTTGGAATGGGATCTATGGCAAATGGATGTGAAGAACGCTTTTCTTCAAGGAGAACTAGAGGATGAGATCTACATGCGTCCTCCTCCTGGTCTAGAAGACATGGTCAAACCAGGAAATGTGTTGAGACTCAAGAAGGCCATCTATGGGCTGAAGCAATCACCAAGAGCATGGTACCATAAGCTCAGCACTACCCTTAATGGAAAAGGGTTCAGTAGATCTGAGGCAGACCATACTCTATTCACTCTCACCAGCCAACAAGGTATAGTAGTCATCCTTGTGTATGTTGATGATATTATCATCACAGGGAGTGACAAAGAAGGTATACAAATCACCAAGGCGTATTTAAAATCTGTTTTTGATATTAAAGATTTAGGTGAACTAAAGTACTTTCTTGGAATAGAAGTATGCCGATCTAAAGAAGGGCTATTCTTATCCCAAAGAAAGTACACACTTGATCTCTTGAATGGAGCAGGTATGCTTGGAGAGAAACCAGCAAAGACTCCACTAGAGGATGGCTATAAAATCTTGCGTGAGGGGTATTAGAATGAAGAAGAAAAATGCTAGTGATGGAGTTCACACTGGCATGTCTCAGGAAAAGGGGTGTAAATTCTTAACCATGAAGAATTTGACCATGAAACCAATTGTCCTACATTCTACACTCATCAAGGGCACGCGGCGAATTGGAATCAGTCCAAAAAGAGTTATGGTTTGGAAGTTACACCAGTTACAAGTTGCAGGTGTTCTGCTGCCCGCTCAAGCAAGAGTGATTTGATCTAGAGTGGCTTGGAAGGCAAGGAAGCTGAGAGGCTTTCTCAGCTCAACCTGAGAACGCCTAAGAGAGCTTCTAGAAGAAGATTTGAAGTTCAAATGTGGATCTACAAGTTCAAATTCAAATTGGAGTTGTTGGAAGTGGATATTACTATTCCAAACCCAATTATGATGTTCTTGTCTCCTTGTCCCCTTTCATGCAAGTTTAAACTCTATATATGTGTTGTATCTTGATTCTGAATGAAGTAAGTAAGAAGAACAAGTTTCTCACTCTAAATTCGTGGTTCTCTCTCTCTTGCTTGTGTTTAATCAATATTTACAATGTAAGGAGTTAAGCATCATGGTTTAGAGGCTACCTTAGCTCTTCCTCTCTTAAGGCAGCCTAATACTTGTTAAAATCACCTCTAAACTCTTTATTAATCTTCTCTTACTCTAGCTTACTGATTCTATCTCTTTTTAGTCTTAAGTACACAAACTATAAGTGTTGTGTTACTTCACAAGGATAGATTCATACTAGAGATAGTTTAATTCTAGTTCTTGTATCAATCTCACAGCCACTTTATCTTGTTAGATTTAGATGGTGTGTAGAGTGTTTTGCTGAGAGGATTCAATCACAAGTTGATTTTCTCTTCCTTGTAGTTGTGAGTTCTTGTTGTTGGTAGAAGGGAATTTAGTCACAAGTTGACTGAATACTCTCTTGACATGAGACAAACACTCATGAATTCTAACATGGTATCAGAGCCTTGTTGCTCTTCTTGGGATGAACTCACTTCTTTTGTGTCTGTTTCTTCATCTGAAACTCTCTCTCTATCTCTGAATTAAATTAGTTTTGAGGAGCTATGTGGCTAGGATTCAAAACTTGGACAGTAGAGAGTTTAGATGAGTTATGATTTCAAAATCTGAGTGTTTACTCAAGATGCAAGTCTTTAAATGTTTTTTTTTAAATCAATGACTCTCCCCTTGATCTCCTCATTGTTTAAGCTTTTGGATGAAAGAATAAAGTCTGTTCATACCTGCTTGAGGGAGGGAGAAAAGATTAAACTTGTGTCTTGAAAAACACTTGAAAAAAATCGATTTCAAAGATATGTGTGTTCTTTGAAAGGATTTTGAATTCTGAAAAATGTTTTGCATTGTGATTTGAAACTCTTTTATTCCTCTCCTCTTGTTTCTCTTAATAAGCTTGGGCTATTAAATCTGTAAAAATCTATGCTTGAGGAATGGAGAGTGAATTAAAGGATTGTTTTGAGTTTGAATACTCTTGAAATTGTTTTTTTGAAAATTGATTTTCCTTATGAAAAGGTTTTGGAAAGTATTTTTTAAATTCTGGAAAAGTATTTTAAAATTATTTTTGATAAGTTCTTGATGAATTCTTGGTTTATTAAAGCCATTGTAAAAGGTTTTAATTCCTTAAAAAAAAAATTTAAAATTGCTTTAGAAGATTTCTTTGAAAGAAAAGGTTTTCTTCTCTTGGCCTTTATGGCTTTTGAACTTGGTTGATGGATAAAGAATTGTATTCCATTGACTCTTGTTCTGTTCTCCAGAAATCACCTTTGCGTGATCTAATCTCTTAATGAGTTATTGTTGTTGTTAAGGTTGCAGGAATCTCTTGAAGGGAGCATGTCCTTGCATCCATGTAATGAAAGACTGGTTGAGAAGTCATTGCCCCTCCAGAATTGGTGATCAACCATGAACACCTTAGGGCTGTGGTTTGATGTTTTTCTCAGCCATAGAACCTCGAAGGTCATGGACTGAAGATGCTTCCGCTTATACTCTCCATCTCACCATCATCCACGACACTTTTGGTTACTTATATTCTCAGTCTTGTTATCATATTCTTACAATCTCTTTCTCTCATTTTACAATGATCATTCACTCTCTTTGGCACTCTTGGAACTTCCACAAGCGTGAGTGTGCCCTCACTAGGAAGTTCCACCACTGATTCTGTCTTTGATGTTCTAAGTTTACAGATTCAAATTACTGATATGATCATAGTCTCATTGAGGCATGAAGTTAAATGTATGGGCACAGAACATATCTGAAGTTAGAACCGATTGCCCCAGCTTGAAGAACCTGGTGTGAAGAGTCTGGTGGAAAGCGATGCATCAGCTTGACAGAAGGAGTCTATTGCCTGGAGGTGCAAGCGCATACTGAAGTTAGAACCAATGGAGACCTTTTGGGTGAAGTTGATGGATCAGCTCAGATGTGACTGGTTCTCTCCCAGTTTGATCATGGACCATGCCATGGATCATTCTACTAATACTCTGGTTACTCATTCTCTCACTCTCTTGTTACTCATTCACTTACTCTCTGGTTACTTATTCACTGGTTACTTTTCTTAAATCATTGGGATCAGAATTGGTGAGTTATCAAGATCTGATCCTAGTGTGTGTGGTCTAATTCTTGCTGGAGTTTGAGTGGTGTTTCAGGTACACAAGTGTTGTCTCTGTTCATCACCAGTCCAAGACAAAGAATAAGGACATTGTCCATGCTGATCAGAGCCTACACATGATGTATATTCCTGTGTCATTCAGAGCCTACACATGATGTACATTCCTGACCATGGAGAGATGTTTTGTGTGTGAAACCGGTTGAAGAAGCGCAGCCTGTTTGGGTGTTGAGCTCCTGGTTCAAAAGACTTACAAGAGGCAGTGGAGAAAAGACTAAGGGAGGAACCGGTTGACTTAAGCGCAGCTGTAGGGGTGATGCGCTCCTGGTTTCAATACTCAATGTGCTCACTTCCAAGCTTGATCCTTCACTTATTCTCTCCGGATCAAGCTTGAGGAGGGGTAATGGTGAGCTATCCTGAAGGTCCAAGTCGTCCATTGCCTCACCTCAGATAATATGGAGGATTCAAGTGTCCAAGAGACACTCCTCACCATTCATACCAACCATATGCAAGGGGAGTAACCATTTCAATCTATAAATATGAATTGATTGGTTTATGCCTTGAGAATTGATGCAAGTGTTTATGCACTATGTAGAAGGTACTTGGAGTTCTCTATAGCAGAAGCTGGTAGACCATAACTCTCCTTGAAGATGGCAAGAAGTCACAAGAAAGAGGGAGACAACAAACCAGCTTGTAGAAGAGATGATCCAAGAAATGATGTGCGCAAGTTATGGAGTTCATACTTGCTGCTTAAGAAAGGCCTTGATCCAGAGTCTATGTGTCCAACCACACTGGTTCTAAGACACATAGAACTCATTGGCCAATCCCTAGGCTTTGTAGAAGTCCACTCTTTTTCCCTTAGAAAGTTTTGTCCCATGAGGTTTTCTTGCTAAGGTTTTTAATGAGGGAGCTTCTTCAAGGTTCCAAGCTTGCCCAAGGATCTCCTATGGTCAAGCTTGAGGGGGAGTATTAGAATGAAGAAGAAAATGCTAGTGATGGAGTTCACACTGGCATGTCTCAGGAAAAGGGGTGTAAATTCCTAACCATGAAGAATTTGACCATGAAACCAATTTCCCTACATTCTACACTCATCAAGGTCTCGCGGCGAATTGGAATCAGTCCAAAAAGAGTTTTGGTTTGGAAGTTACACCAGTTACAAGTTGCAGGTGTTCTGCTGCCCGCTCAAGCAAGAGTGATTTAATCTAGAGTGGCTTGGAAGGCAAGGAAGCTGAGAGGCTTTCTCAGCTCAACCTGAGAACGCCTAAGAGAGCTTCTAGAAGAAGATTTGAAGTTCAAATGTGGATCTACAAGTTCAAATTCAAATTGGAGTTGTTGGAAGTGGATATTACTATTCCAAACCCAATTATGATGTTCTTGTCTCCTTGTCCCCTTTCATGCAAGTTTAAACTCTATATATGTGTTGTATCTTGATTCTGAATGAAGTAAGTAAGAAGAACAAGTTTCTCACTCTAAATTCGTGGTTCTCTCTCTCTTGCTTGTGTTTAATCAATATTTACAATGTAAGGAGTTAAGCATCATGGTTTAGAGGCTACCTTAGCTCTTCCTCTCTTAAGGCAGCCTAATACTTGTTAAAATCACCTCTAAACTCTTTATTAATCTTCTCTTACTCTAGCTTACTGATTCTATCTCTTTTTAGTCTTAAGTACACAAACTATAAGTGTTGTGTTACTTCACAAGGATAGATTCATACTAGAGATAGTTTAATTCTAGTTCTTGTATCAATCTCACAGCCACTTTATCTTGTTAGATTTAGATGGTGTGTAGAGTGTTTTGCTGAGAGGATTCAATCACAAGTTGATTTCTCTTCCTTGTAGTTGTGAGTTCTTGTTGTTGGTAGAAGGGAATTTAGTCACAAGTTGACTGAATACTCTCTTGACATGAGACAAACACTCATGAATTCTAACAAGGGGGAGTATGAGGCAACTCATTTGATGATCCAAAACAATACAGAAGACTAGTGGGTAAGCTTATCTATTTAACTATCACTAGACCTGATATTTGTTTTGCTGTGAACCAGGTGAGCCAGCATATGCAAGTACCAAAGGTTCATCACTGGAAAATGGTGGAGAGGATACTTAGATATCTTAATGGAGCTCCCGGACAAGGAATATGGATGGGATGTAATGGCAACACAGAAGTAGTAGGATACTGTGATGCTGATTGGGCAGGAGACAGAAATGATAGGAAATCCACTACGGGCTATTGCACCTTCATTGGAGGCAATTTGGTAACTTGGAAGAGCAAGAAACAAAAGGTGGTTTCATGTTCAAGTGCTGAAGCTGAATATAGAGCCATGAGGAAACTTACAAACGAGCTGGTATGGATTAAAGGATTACTCAAAGATTTGGGAGTCGAGATCACTTCTCCAATCACAATGCATTGTGATAACCAAGCAGCCATTCACATAGCCTCAAACTCAGTGTTTCATGAGAGGACGAAGCACATTGAAGTGGACTGCCATAAGGTGAGACAAATGGTGATCCAAGAAGTCATATTGCCGTGCTACACAAGGAGTGAAGATCAGTTGGCCGACATTTCACTAAAGCCGCAAGTACCAAGGTGTGTGAGTCCATTTATCCTAAACTTGGACTCACTGACATTACCAAGGCATAATTCTCTTAGCCATGGAGCTTCTACTCTTTCCTTAGTATGTTTTTGTCCCAAAACAGGGTTTTGCATATTAAGGTTTTAATGAGGGAAGTCTTCATGGTTTCCAAGCTTGATCATTGTATTGGATCAAGCTTGAGGGGGAGTATTGACCTTAATAAATAAATAAGACAAGAAATAAAGAGGATGAGCTTACTTGGGAGAGAAGACATTAGTAACTTGACACACAAGAAGCTTCATCCGAGACCTAGAAGAAACGTGAGAGGCAAGGAAGAAAGAAGACATTAACTCGCCAAGTTTGAATATTCAAACTTGGAGGAACCGGTGGAGACAAGAAAACCAAGGGGAGAATAGTTTATTAATAAAAAGAGCATGTGCTCTCAGCAACTTGCGAGACAAGGAGCAGAACTAAAAGAGAATTGTTTATCCAGCAACTTGCCAGACAAGTTGCACTCGCCAACCTGCCACATCCCACTTACCTGCCGAGAACCATGCTTTACTTCTCCCACACCAGACAATCGATCCAGAATAGCATGGGTTGGTTATTATATGGTTTATATTGTTTATTCCTGTATGGGCAGAAGGCATCTTATTGCTGTCTATTTAATACCTTGTAACCTCATTATTCAGAAGTAAGGAAAACAACCCTTCCTCATTCTCATTCTCTCTCGCAGACCAAACACATAAACACTCTCTCTCTTTTCTGTTACGGAATCAAACTCACTCTTTCTCTTGTGTTCTTGAGTGTTCTTAACAATATTCTTCATATTCTTTACAAATTGTATTGCAGTCAGCTGAATAATGAATCAATCAAAGTTTAGCAATCAAAAACGTTTCTTTTCCATCTCTGATCAATGAGTCCCAACCTTGAAAGGATGGACTCCATTGTCTTTAATCTCGCAGCCTTGGTGAACACATCCGCAAGTTGATCCTCGCTCCTTGTATAGCATGGCAATGTCACTCCTGAGACAATCATCTGCCTCACCTTATGACAATCAACTTCTATGTGCTTAGTTCTCTCATGGAAGACTGAGTTAGATGCAATATGAATTGCTGCTTGATTATCACAATGTATTGTCATAGGAGAGGTGTGTTCAATCTCCAGATGCTTGAGAATACCTTTGATCCATACCAGCTCATTTGTCAGCTTCAACATAGCTCTATACTCCGCCTCAGCACTTGAGCAGGAGATAACCTTTTGCTTCTTACTCTTCCAAGTAACCAGGTTTCCTCCAACGAATGTACAATACCCAGTAGTTGATTTCCTATCCACTCTATCTCCTGCCCAATTAGCATCACAATACCCAACTACTTCTGTACTGCCATTACATCCCATCCAAACTCCTTGTCCAGGAGTTCCACTCAAGTACCTCAGTATCCTATCAACCATTTTCCAGTGATGGACCTTTGGAGCCTCCATATGCTGACTTACTTGATTCACTGCAAAGCATATATCTGGTCTTGTGATAGTCAAGTATATCAGTTTTCCAACCATCTTCCTGTAAAGTTTAGCATCCTCAAACAGTTGTTTTTCTTCAATCTCCCCCTCAAGTAAAACCTTGTACCCCTCTTCAAGAGGTGTCTTGGCTGTCTTTCCTCCAAGCACGCCAGCTCCCTTTACCATATCTAGAGTATACTTCCTCTGATTCATGAACAGACCCTCCTTAGATCTGCATATCTCAATACCCAAGAAGTACTTCATCTCCCCCAAGTCCTTGATATCAAACACAGACTTGAGAAAGTCTTTAGTGGCTTGAATCCCTGCCTTATCATTCCCTGTGATGATCAGATCATCCACGTACACCAGAATAACAATGATCCCTGAAGGTCCTGTTAAGGTGAAGAGAGTATGGTCTAATTCAGACTTCCTGAAGCCTCTTCCATTCAGAGTAGTGCTTAGCTTCCTATACCATGCCCTTGGTGATTGTTTCAGCCCATATATAGCCTTCTTCAATCTCAAAACATTTCCTGGCTTTACTAGATACTCAAAACCAGGAGGAGGATGCATATATACTTCATCCTCAAGCTCTCCTTGCAAGAAAGCATTCTTCACATCCATCTGCCACAAATCCCACTCCAAATTGGTTGCAACTGATAGGATGATTCGAACTGTATGTAGCTTGGCAACAGGAGCAAATGTGTCAATGTAATCTTCTCCATAGGTTTGTGTAAACCCTCTTGCTACCAATCTGGTCTTCTTCCTATCAACCTTTCCATTTGCCAGATACTTGATTGTGAAGATCCATCTACTAGTCACAGCCTTCTTCCCTTCCGGTAGTTCACTCTCATACCAAGTGTCATTCTTGATCATTGCATCCCTTTCACTGCCCACTGACTCTCTCCATTCCTTGTCCTTCATAGCTTCCTCATAGGATCTTGGAATGTCACTTTCATCCAGATTACACATAAACACCATGTGTTCTTCTGGATACTCTGCAAAGGAACACACAGCTTGAGAAGGATGCTTCACAGCCTGGGCATTGTAGTACACTCTCGTGTTTACCCAGTTGGAAGGATCCTTTCTCTCCCTAGTGCTTCTTCGCAGAGGCTGAACCTCTTCTTGAGTTTCTTCTTGAGTTTCTGTTTCTGGCATCCTATTCTTCAACCTTTCACTCCTCCGCAATGGCTGAACTTGAGTCTGATCCTCTGCTTCTGTATCATTAACCTCCTCTGGGTCATGATATTCTTCCTGCTCATCTTCACTTGACTGAGCCACATCTTGATCATGATGTGCTGAATCCTCTTGGTGCTGCTCTTGCACACTTGATTCAGATTCACTCCCCCTCTCATGATCAAGAGGGATTATTCTTTCAGCTTCTCTAACCTGATCAGAAGGAGTGTTCCTTCTTATCTCCTGATTCTGGGACATGTCTATCCCTAAGCTTCTCCAATAGGTTCCTCAGATTCACTGCCTTATTCTCTGGTTCATTAGACATATCCTCTAGGTCCTTCCAGTTCTTCTCCTCATAATACCCCTTTGTTCCATGAACTTCACATCCCTGGATACCAATACTCTCCTTGTACTGGAGTCATAGCACTTATATCCTTTTTGGTTACTGAGTACCCAATGAACATAGCTCTAGTGCTCTTGCATCCAGCTTGTTTCTCTGTTCTCCAGGAACCAAGACATAGCATAGACTCCCAAAGACTCTGAGATGATCTATGTAGGCTGGTCTTGTTCAACACTTCATATGGGAGACAGATTCTTCAGTACCTTGGTTGGGATCCTATTGATGAGATAGCAAGCAGTCTGAACAGCATCACTCCAGAAACGCCTAGGGACATTGGTGTGTACATTCATGGATCTAGCAACCTCCATCAAGTGTCTATTCTTCCTTTCAGCAACCCCATTCTGCTGTGGCGTGTAGGGACAGCTGGTCTGATCACTATTCCATGCTTATCCATGTGATTCTTGAAGGCATGACTGGTGTATTCACCTCCATTATCAGACCTTAGTACCTTCAAGTAGCATTGTAATGGTTGAGTAACATATGCTGGAAGTTTATAAAGGCATCCAGAACTCTATCCTTAGATGGAAGCAAAGTGATCCAAGTGTATTTAGACTTTTCATCAATGAATGTCACAAAATACTTCTGATTGTCCCTAGACACACATGGGGATGTCCACACGTCAGAGTGAACTAGATCAAAGGCAGTTCCCATATTATAGGTTTCAGATGCTGGGAAAACAGTCCTACAGTGCTTCCCTAATATGCAAGCCTCACACTCTAAATGATGAATGATAAAGCAGGGAAGAATCGATCTATGCTCGCAGTATGAGGATGACCCAACCTAGCATGCCAAGTAATGCTTTCAATCCTATCAGTAGCACTACGTAAACAAACAGAGTTAAAGGGTTAGAGAGCTTAGTTGTGTGAAGGTGGTAGAGCTCATTTTTGACATCTCCTCTACCAATAACTTGTCCAGACTCCAGGTCTTGAAGCTCCACCTCATTTGGCCTGAAGACAACTTGACAATTAAGCGTCCACTGTTGCCCTCTTCACAGATATCAAATTGGATGTAAACCTAGCAGGTAGAAAAGCAGCTGAATCCTTCTCAAACAGTTTCAAGTTTCCTATCCCCTCTATTGGAATCTGATCACCATTGGCTATCTTAACACTTCCTGTAGGTGGCTTTAATGTTCACTCATCAATGCTCCTATCACTGATCATGTGATGCGTTGCTCCAGAGTCAATGATGATAGCTTAGTGATCTCTTCATTAGCATTGGGACTGTCTGCCTGCCTTCTTGCAGTGACCAAGGCTTGGATTTCCTTTATGTATCCTTCCCATTCCTTCCTGGTAACGAAACCATCAGCTCCTGTTGTCTCCTGATGTCTCATATCCACTTCTTCTCCACTGAGCTACCCATGTAGCAGAGTAAGAGCACTCTCCTCTAATCATCTGTTGCCACAGCTTTCTTGGCCATTTTGACCTCCATATCTCCTTTTAACTGACCAGCCTTTCTACTCTTCCTTTGAGTATTTTTCCTTCTGATCCAAGTCATGGAAAGTCTCCTCAGCCTTCCCTTCTTGCATCTTGCACCATTCCAAATCAAAGTTTGTTTCTTGTTCTTCTTACACATCTCATGTGTATGCTGAACAATCTTCTGGATTTCTTCCTTTCTTTTTCTCAGATTGGATCTACTCCCATAAGCTGTTACAATCTCACCCCTTGTACTGATTTCTTGAACAGCTCTTTCTTCATACTTCAGACTCCAACGCCTGACCTTCTTCTGTAGCCATTTCTCTTAAAGGTTTCTCCTTTACATGACTTCTCCACAGCATACAGCTTCCCAAAGCTGCCTTTGCCCATCTGGACCAGATTCCACCATTTTCCTCTTCAGTCTTCACTGAAAAACTAGATCTTTGCTTTCTTTCACTGTTGAGACTGGTTGGTCTTCATCAGAAAGACTTGACCAAACCCAGAACGCCAAAAGCACTCAAGAACACCAAGAAACTCTCAAGAACACCGAGAACACTCAAGAAAGAACCCAGATTTTTCGAAAAAAAAAAAGACAGATCTGGAAAAGCTTGAGTCTTTATGAGCTGAAGAACACTCGAGTTTCAAATCCAGAGTTGAGACTTAGATGATCAACCAGAAAAACTTTAGATCTAGTGAAAGAAAGCTTCAAAGTTCAAACTTTCTTGAATCTCTAGAAAGTTTCAACCTTTACTGTTAAATGAATGAACACACCCCAGATTATCAGTAACCAGGCTCTGATACCATGAAATCTTAGAGAAAAAACAGAGAATAGAGATAAAGCAGAATAGAGAGAATGGAGAGAATACTCAGCTTCTTATTATCATTTTCGTCGCTTTACAAGATTTTAAAGACAGATAGAAGAGAGAGAGAGAGGAAACATAAGTGCATGACAGCTGTTCCAGCAGATCTAGTTTTTGAATTTCAAAACTGACCTGAGTCTTCTTCAAGTCTTCTTCCTCTCCTTCTCTGATCTCTTCTTGCTATTAATGTCTTCATTACGTCACTTATTCAACAAAACCAACCAGAAACAGAAGAGACAATACATCATGAAGTTCTGAAAATCAATGATCAACATGAGTTCAGAAGAGAGAACCTAGGAGCAGCCTCAACCACAACCCATGCAGATGAAGAAGCTCAGTACAGCCGATTAAGAGAAGCACAAGAATCAGCAACCCCCATCTAACTGGACGAACACAAGGTGATATACTACAATGCAAATTGCAAGTAGCTCATCCCATTCAAGCCACATGCTCTCTGCCTCAATATCCAGCAGAGCATAGAGTCCTCATGAGCAACTTGCTTGATCAAAAATACATACCACGATCCTATGAAGAGCAATGAAGATAAGAATGAAGAATCATTGGTCATGAAACTCAGCATGATAGACAATGATACTTGGTATGAGGCCGAACTCCAAAAGGAAAGATAGCAGCAACAAGTAGTGATCTCACCATCAAGTATCTAGCCAATGTAAACCAGAAAGGAAGAAGAAAACAAGCTGTTGCCGAGGCGATCACTCAAACTTCCATCAGGAGAAAACAAGACTGTCCTACAATGCTCCCCAAGATGCAACCTTCACAATCATCATTTCTTAAACACCACGCCAGGAGCATCAGATTTAAAGCTCTAGTATTGAGGATGTCCCAGTCTAGCATGCCATATGTGCTCTCAACCCAGTAGATGTACTGACCATGCAAAGAGAATGAGATGATG
Source organism: Moricandia arvensis (assembly GCA_905132765.1). Lineage (NCBI taxonomy): Eukaryota > Viridiplantae > Streptophyta > Magnoliopsida > Brassicales > Brassicaceae > Moricandia > Moricandia arvensis. The sequence continues at coordinate 22,840 of CAJHQP010009289.1, forward strand.
CAGATAACTTAGTCTTCTGAAGATGATACAAATCCTGATGCTGTGAACCTTTCCAATTATCTCCCTGTCTTCAGGTCTTGAAATTCAACTTCATCAGGTCTGAAGACACTTGACAGCCTCAAGATCAACAGTAGCTCTTTCACGTGATAACAAATTGATCAACTGTAAACTGAGCACCTATACAAGTGATATGTGC
>CAJHQP010009290.1:0-23033 GCA_905132765.1 Moricandia arvensis
TGTTAAAATGAGAAGCCAATGTCCCATTCTTCAGCAAAAACTTATGCCACAAGCGGAAGTACCTACAAGCTATATTCCATCCTCTATATGATTGAATAGCCGTTTAGCCCCACTGAGCAATTGCATGATGGCACTGTAGTTTGCTGCATTGTTCGACATTCAGGCTACCTCATGCCAGCTCTTCAGCAATGACAACAAGAGCAGACTGGCGACTCAAACCCATGCATGAAGGCAAGATAGCCAAAAAGAAAGCTGAGTACAAGCTCTATCGACCACAAGACAGGAAGCTCAAAGGTACCCCTACGTGATGCCCAGCTGTGCCAAAGCAAGAGAACGCATCAACTCCCGCGTCACCTGCTGGCCATTGAAGAAAGGCACCCACTGCATCCAGGAGTCTAAGCGAGTCCATGAAAAATAAATCAAATCTTACAGCTTCCTTAGGTTCACTGCGCCAATACCCTAGGCTGAGCGGTGGTTGCACTCATTTTGTCCCTAAGCTGCCATGGTTTCTCATCCAAGGCGCGTGTTTGTGCTACAACTTACGTTTCATTTTTCACATGAGCAAGTGCTCTCAGTTCCAAGCTATGTCCAAGGCACTCTCCTATTGTCAACGCTCTGAGGCGCACCGGCCAGTACATTGAACATCTATAATAAAGCGCATGCACTAGAACGCCCAAAGCAAGCTGGTTGCATCGATCAAGCGCATAAGTTCATAAGCAGAAGCAATTTGGTTCGCCGTCTATAGTACAGCGGGACTTAGCAGTCCACAACGCTATACCACATGATAACCTAACACTGAACTCTAGCAAGGCAAGGAATGAACGTTGTGCCGCAGAACTACATATAGCGACGTTCGCGCGAACCTCTTAAAGCCCAAGTCAATGCACAACCAGTAATTGACATTCAAAAGAAAGGGAATCTAGCGTTTGAATTAAGCAAGAAGGGAGTCACATGCGGCCTGCATAAGGAGTGATCGTAATGCGAGCTGTACACTATTTCACCAAGCCAGAAGGATGTGTGCTCACTCCTCCTGTCCCTTTCTACTCTTGCCTGCACTGGTCCACGACCTTGGCTCTATATCCCTCTTTGCGCTTCATCAATTCATTCCTACAGAATTATTTGTTTATGCTTTCCCTGCTTTAATAACTATTTAGTTCTTGTGTATTGCCTATTTAAAGGCTCTCCCATCACTTGTAACATTTATCCAGTATCAATTACAAGTTCTCTCAGTCTAATTTCGTTGGCTCTCTCTCCCTTGCTTGTGTCTAAAGCAATATTCACAATGTTAAGGGAGTTTAGAGTTATGGTTTAGAGGCTGCCTTAACTCTCTTTCTCTTAAGGCAGCCTAAATACTTGTAAAACTCACTTAAACTCGTCTTATCTACTATGTCTTAAACTCTAGCTTAATGATTATTGCAAATAAATAAAGGGATGACTAGAAGGAAGAAGCTGGTTGATGATCCAAGGATAAGTTCATAAGAGAAGCAATTTCGTTCGGTTTGTACAGACTTGATCCACAAGCTACCACTTAACCTAACCTGACTTGCAAGGCAAGGGAAATAAGTTGATGGAGACTAATATGGACGTTGCGGAACCTCTAAGAAGTCAAGGAAAACCAGTTTGAATATCAAAAGAAAGGATCTGGTTTGAATTAAGCAAGAAGGAGTCACATGGCGTGCATAAGGAGTTGTGTAGAGCTGTCACTATCACCAAGGAAGGATGTGCCTCACCCTCCTGTCCCTTTCTACTCTTCCTGCACGTCCAGACCTTGGCTCTATCCCCTTGCTTCATCTCATTCTACAGAATTATTTGTTTATGTTTCCCTGTTTTAATAATTATTTAGTCTTGTGTATTTCCTATTTAAAGGCTTCTCCATCACTTGTAACATATTATCCAGTATCAATACAAGTTCTCTCAGTCTAATTTCGTGGCTCTCTCTCCTTGCTTGTGTCTAAGCAATATTTCACAATGTAAGGAGTTTAGAGTTATGTTTAGAGGCTGCCTTAACTCTCATTTCTCTTTAAGGCAGCCTAATACTTGTAAAACTCACTTAAACTGCGTCTTTATCTACTATTCTTACTCTAGCTTACTGTACGGCCGATCGAATGGCTGTCTCTCCCTGGATCACTTGAAGGGGGCGTGGGTGGATGATAGATGATGGTGATGGACTTTGCTAAGAGCTATGGATTGCTCAGAAGCTGTTTTGCTACTCTCAAACGCAGGATAACCCTGGGTATTGTCTGAGATGGATCACAGAAGTTGAATTCTTCCTTAGTGTGATGTATAACACGTCCACAATGTGAACAAAGGAGACAAGTCTCCAGAACAATCAGGTTTTGCACCAAAAGGCAGTTTTATTGAAAATATCGATTGAAATCAGTACATGAACGTGAAAGAGGCTTATAATGCCTAAACTAAATCCCTAATCCTTAACCAGATTGGTTTAGGACGTCCTAATCCAATTTAAGATTGGTTTACTACTCCTAATCCTATTAAAACTTGGTTTACATAACTGAAATTACAAATAAAATAAATAAACCAACAAGCTGGTTCTTCTTTGGTTTCCTCCTTGCCACGACTTGAACTTGATTTGGAGTGTCTCCTAATGGGTTTTAGATCCTCCACGTCCTGTTGGTCCAGCAAGAAAGCAAGTGGATCAAGCATCTGGTTGCAACTCTCTTTTTGGGCCGAAAAAGCCTTATTTTGAGCAACTTCAAATCTAACCCAATCCAGAAACTTCCTGACATGTTTTCCTTGTTATCCATACATAATTGGACGAGGAGAATGGTCTCCATAGCTCCTGTTAAGCTCAGCTGGTTGAATCCTCTCTGTTCAAGCTGTTTCAAGGCTGTACCAAGAGTTCGTCTCTTCTCTCTGTCCAGAACCTCATAGATCATGCCAATAAGACCATGAAACTTTCCATTAAGCCAAGCATTGATCAGTAGCTTAGCCATTCCATACCTTGAATCCCATATCTTGAGTTTGAGACTGATCAGGCTGATCAAGGCTGCACCATTCCCTCCTCCTTTAAAATGATTTGTCCTCAAATCCAAGACTTGTAAACAAATAGATCCATGATCATCTCCTGGATCAAATACCCAATACTTCCATCCTTTTACATTCCTCAGCAACCTCTTGGAACCATGCTCAATACAAGCAGCTTCTAAAGCAGATGGTTTCTCCACTCTGTTGGGCTTGAAACTGACTGCTTCTCTCCAGTTGTATTCAATCCACGTGTTCCTCATAGACTTGTGTGAATATACTCTCAGCCTAGCCTCATAAGAACCCAGCAAGGCTCCTTTCTGATCTTGCAAGAACCCCTTTGGATAGTCTGGTGGTCGTGTGAAACAGTCACCATAGTTCCACTTAATCTTTGGTCTGTTCTCAGCATCGATAACAAGTTGTTCTTGCTTGAGATGATGTATCCAAGTTTGCAAGTCATTGTCTATAGCATATAGCCACGCCTTTCTCTTCTTAACCTTGCCATAGTAGCTGGTTTGGATCACACCATCCTCTCTCCCTTGAAAAGGATTTGACCACAAATCATGTTCTTCATGAGTGAATAAAGTATGCAGATCAAGCTTGAAGGCTGCTGGTCTCTGTTGCAGAATTTTGTAACTTTTTCTAAACACACACAAACTTCCTCCTGGTTCAAAAACAACTTGTTGCAGGCCATTAAAAACTCTCAGATGTTCCACTAAACTGATCTGAAGACATACCATAGGTCTGATCAGTAACTCACAAGTTAAAGTCCTAAAGTTATCACCTTGATCAACCAAAGCAAGCACCAATTCAGAAGCTGTAGATGACTCTCTAAGCACTCCCTCTTCTTTCTTTGTTTGATCAGGAACGTGCCCACTGATAACTTGTGTTTCTCCTTCCTGTCCAGCTGCAACAGTGGGTAAAAAAGACTCTTGTTTCAGATGGTTGTCCAAGTAGTCTCCTTCACAAAGAGTGGTTGGTTCTGGTTCAATATTTTGTTCTATCTCGCCCTGTTCCGCTGCAGTCTCTTCTTTTATCTCAAACAGTTTTAAAGGCAGCTTAAGAGAAGATTGCTTTGCTTCTTCAGATTGTTGTATGGCAGGGGTTTTCAAGGTATCACAATCTGTCTTCCTTTGCTGTTCTTGTACCAAAGCATTGACTGCTTCTTGGATCTCCTGCCTCTTTACATCTTGGATTTGTTGGCTGTGCAAATAACCAAATTGATGAGTTCTCTTTTGATCTCCACAACCATAACAGACCTTTGGCTCATCTCTGGATGCTCTAGGGCGTGCCCTAACTGACCTTGATTGGTTATGTAACCTTTCCAAATCAAGTTGACCATACTTCTTGGCTACAAACCTTTTCTTCATGACAGCCTTCATCTCATACCAAGAAGAAACTTGAAACTCCCCAATGTGTCTCCTATGGTTAGCAAGCTGATGCCACCAATCAAAAGCATATCCAAATAATCCAGTTGTTGCTAGTTGAACCTGCCTCTCTGCTGTATACCCCTGACAGTTGATAAGTAAGTCCATCTTCTTTTCCCATTCTAGGTATGTATCTGGATCAAACTCTCCATAGAAGGGTGGAATCTGGACAACTTTTTCTCTTCTCTGCAACAACTCCTTTGTTGCTTTGCTCTCAGTCTTCTTCTCATTCTTTCTATTGATTCTAAAAGAATACATGGAAGATATGCTTGGTATTGGATGTATTTCGTTCTCCTAGGTCAGAACTTCAAACCCTAACCTTCAAGTGGCTCTGATACCACTTGGTACGGCCGTGGAATGGCTGTCTCTCCCTGGATCACTTGAAGGGGGCGTGGGTGGATGATAGATGATGTTGATGGACTTTGCTAAAGAGCTATGGATTGCTCAGAAGCTGTTTTGCTACTCTCAAACGCAGGATAACCCTGGGTATTGTCTGAGATGGATCACAGAAGTTGAATTCTTCCTTAGTGTGATGTATAACACGTCCACAATGTGAACAAAGGAGACAAGTCTCCAGAACAATCAGGTTTTGCACCAAAAGGCAGTTTTATTGAAAATATCGATTGAATCAGTACATGAACGTGAAAGAGGCTTATAATGCCTAAACTAAATCCCTAATCCTTAACCAGATTGGTTTAGGACGTCCTAATCCAATTTAAGATTGGTTTACTACTCCTAATCCTATTAAAACTTGGTTTACATAACTGAAATTACAAATAAAATAAATAAACCAACAAGCTGGTTCTTCTTTGGTTTCCTCCTTGCCACGACTTGAACTTGATTTGGAGTTTCTCCTAATGGGTTTTAGATCCTCCACGTCCTGTTGGTCCAGCAAGAAAGCAAGTGGATCAAGCATCTGGTTGCAACTCTCTTTTTGGGCCGAAAAAGCCTTATTTTGAGCAACTTCAAATCTAACCCAATCCAGAAACTTCCTGACATGTTTTCCTTGTTATCCATACATAATTGGACGAGGAGAATGGTCTCCATAGCTCCTGTTAAGCTCAGCTGGTTGAATCCTCTCTGTTCAAGCTGTTTCAAGGCTGTACCAAGAGTTCGTCTCTTCTCTCTGTCCAGAACCTCATAGATCATGCCAATAAGACCATGAAACTTTCCATTAAGCCAAGCATTGATCAGTAGCTTAGCCATTCCATACCTTGAATCCCATATCTTGAGTTTGAGACTGATCAGGCTGATCAAGGCTGCACCACTTACTGATTCTAATTCCCATTCTCCTTAAGTACACAAACTCAAAGTGTTGTGTTGCTGCAGAAGGATAGATTCAAACTAGAGCTTCTTTTCCACACATAACCAGTTTACTGTCTAGGATCTTAGTTATAGTGTAGGCTATTTAAGATGATTCAACCACCAGTTGGTTGTCTCTTCCTTTGAATGGTGAGTTCCTGTTGTATGGTTGAAGGGGATTCAGTTACAAGTTAAATGAATACTCTCTTGACATGAGACAAACACTCATGTATTCCAACATGGTATCAGAGCCTTGTTGCTCTTCTTTGGGATTAAACTCACCTATTTTCTCTTTGTTTTGAATAAATATTTTTCTCTCCCACTCTGATATAGTGTTAGCTTGGTCAGTACTTGTGTTAGTATCTTGAATCAAGCTTGAGGAAGAGAAAGATTTAGAAAATGCTTCACCATTATGCTTTATCCATTGATAATAGCTTGTTCTTTATGGAGCATCTCTTTGACCAGTGGACAAATTGTTTTGATCCATTGGTTTCTTTGTTGTGTGAGCCATAGAAAACACTTGTTTATGTGTTATTCTGATGGTTCTCTTCCTGCAAGCCCTGGAAAACATCAGTTCCATGAGTTATTCTAGTGGCACTTGTCTAAGATCAGTGAGCAAATTAATTGTTCGATGGTCCATTGTGTTTCAGCTACTAAAGCACCAAACTCTTGATGAGTAATGGATGCTCCTGGCTGTTTATGCTTCCGCAAAACTCAAGAAAACAGAGCAAAACTCTGTCCATTAGAACTCTTGATCAAATTCTATGTTCTCTATTCTCTCATTCTTCGATTCTCAGGTTACTTTCTCCATAATTCTCCCATTCTCTGGCTACTAATACTCTGGTTACATCATTCTCTACTCTCTACTTATTTTCTGGTTACTTTTACTCTGGTTACGTTCTCCACAAACTCTGTTTAGAATATGCCTAAGGTTGTTAAACTGTCTTGAAGTGAAGCTGTCTGGAAAGAGTTGTCTTGCTTCTGCACTTTGGCAAATTGATTTGTGTTATTTCCTGAATGCTTAGTCTTGTTGATTACGATTCAGAGAGTGTTTCTAGGATAGGATCTTAAAGATATCTGTCCATTGCTGTTGTGCTTATTTAAATTGTGTGTTTAAAGATCAGACTTGGTGAAAACCAATGTTCTGGTCTCTTGGTGTCTACTTATGCTTGTCTTAGTGTTTGTTGACAGGAGGCTGTCCATGTTGATCAGAGCCTGCACAAGATGCATATTCCTGACAATGGAGATTGCCCACTGCCCATCAACACTTTGGACACTGATTATGTCCATTAACTTCCAAGATGGTTGAGAGATGAATGGAGCAGTGGAGAGATTGCTCAGAAGTGACTTACCTGATGCCAAGAGGGTGGACTGGAAGTACACTTAAGAGAAAAGATCACAATTCAAGCCAAGAGGGCTGTGGTCTCAAGGCATTGGTGATCATCATTGGCTCTCATCTTCCAAGCTTGACCACATACTCTTATTCTCAGGTCAAGCTTTGAGGAGGGGTGTTAAAATGAGAAGCCAATGTCCATTCTTCAGAAACTTATGCAAGGGAAGTACCTAAATCTATATTCATCTTTATGATTGAATAGGTTTGCCCCTTGAGAATTGATGCATGTATTTGTGCATTGTTTGAATCAGGTACCTATTGAGCTCATGAACAAGGCAGACTTGGACTCAACCCATGATGAAGGCAAGTAGCCAAAAGAAAGGGGGAGACAAGCTCTGACCACAAGAAGAAGCTCAAAGGTGTGATGAGTGTGAAGCAAGGAACGCACTGGTACCTGCTGGCCATTGAAGAAAGGCCATGATCCAGAGTCTAAGGAGTCCATGAAAATAATCTTAAGCTCCTTAGGTTCACTGGCCAATCCCTAGGCTGAGGGTGGTTGCATTCTTTTTCCCTAAGTGATGGTTTTATCCCAAGAGGTTTTCTAAACTTAGGTTTTTAATGAGGCAAGTGCTCTCAGTTCCAAGCTTGTCCAAGGATCTCCTATTGTCAAGCTTGAGGGGGAGTATTGAAATAAATAAAGGGATGACTAGAAGAAGAAGCTGGTTGATGATCCAAGGATAAGTTCATAAGAGAAGGCAATTTGGTTCGGTTTGTACAGACTTGATCCACAAGCTACCACTTAACCTAACCTGACTTGCAAGGCAAGGAATAAGTTGTGGAGACTAATATGGACGTTGGGAACCTCTAAGAAGTCAAGGAAACCAGTTTGAATTCAAAAGAAAGGATCTGGTTTGAATTAAGCAAGAAGGAATCACATGGGTGCATAAGGAGTTGTGTAGAGCTGTCACTATCACCAAGGAAGGATGTGCCTCACCTCCTGTCCCTTTCTACTCTTCCTGCACGTCCAGACCTTGGCTCTATCCCCTTTGGCTTCATCTCATTCCTACAGAATTATTTGTTTATGTTTCCCTGTTTTAATAATTATTTAGTCTTGTGTATTGCCTATTTAAAGGCTTCTCCATCACTTGTAACATTTATCCAGTATCAATACAAGTTCTCTCAGTCTAATTTCGTGGCTCTCTCTCCCTTGCTTGTGTCTAAGCAATATTCACAATGTAAGGAGTTTAGAGTTATGGTTTAGAGGCTGCCTTAACTCTCTTTCTCTTAAGGCAGCCTAATACTTGTAAAACTCACTTAAACTCGTCTTTATCTACTATTCTTACTCTAGCTTACTGATTCTAATTCCCATTCTCCTTAAGTACACAAACTCAAAGTGTTGTGTTGCTGCAGAAGGATAGATTCAAACTAGAGCTTCTTTTCCACACATAACCAGTTTAAGTCTAGGATCTTAGTTATAGTGTAGGCTATTTAAGATGATTCAACCACCAGTTGGTTGTCTCTTCCTTTGAATGGTGAGTTCCTGTTGTATGGTTGAAGGGGATTCAGTTACAAGTTAAATGAATACTCTCTTGACATGAGACAAACACTCATGTATTCCAACAACTTTGGCCGAGTTAATGTCCAACGGTCCAAAGGGAAAGAGTAAGGGAACCCGACTTTTTAATCGGTTCAAATGAAAGAGTAAGAGATTTAGAGTGTGTTTGCGGAAGTGTTTTAGGAAATCAGGAGCTTAAAGCTCTGATACCATGTAAGTTTAGTGAAGAACTCGGTGAGATTAAGCAAGAACAGGAGAGAGAGAGAGTGGTTTTCGTTTGAGAGAGAGATAGAGTAAACGAGAGTGAGAGAGTGTAGGAAAGGATTGTTTCTCCTTATCTTTTATTTAGAAACTATACAACTTGTTTTATAGACAAAATGAGACAAGAAGAATAGAATTAATCTATTCTGGTCTGATCTCTATTTCAAATTTCAAACTGGATGAGTTCCCACTCTATGTAGTTGAGGCATGTAGTGATGCATGTAGTCGATGCATGTAGTCGACTATATCAGCTCGTATGTAGTTGATGCATGTAGTTGACTATATCAGCTCCCATGTAGTTGAGGCATGTAGTCAACTATGTCACTTGCCTATGTACACATATGTCTTCTCTTATCTACACTCAGGTCAATACTTCTCTTATCATGCAGGCTCATCCACACTCCCCCTCAAGCTTGAGACCGAGTATAGAGAAGGTCCAAGCTTGAATGGTGAGCGCATGATGGCTCTTTGATAAGTCATGTGGAGAGTACCACCATCTTCTCCAGACTTGATACTTGAGCCTCCACTACATTACCATTGCATAGAGGAGATACCTCAGTTCACTCTACAAGCACTCCTCACTTAGCTTGTTGAGTGACCTTCTTCCTCCTTCACTGCGGCATGATCTCTTTCTAGATCAGCATGCAATGGCCTTGAGTACCACAGGTCATTGAGCTCCAAGGATCATCAGGTTGCTCACTTTGCTCCCCTCCTCAAGTTTGGAATGAGCAACACACCAAACTTGAAGTGAGCCTCAATGAGCCTTAAGATCAGGAGCATTCCATCTAAATGGACAATGCATTCAACCACTGATCAAGCTCCCCCTTTTAACTCCAATGCCTTTGATCATCAGTCTCCTCCAGACTTAGATGATGATCACTTGCCTTGTGTATTTGAATACACACCAGCAACCTTTCCCTATGGGAGTAGCCTTCCTCTTTCACTCGGATGTATGGTGAACCAAGAGCACACCTAGTGAACCTGAAACAACACTCAAACTCCAGCAAAGATAAGACACAATGCATTGGCTTGTGCCAATGTCTCACTCGCATTGCACTTAGTCAGATTCTTATTATCATTAAGATCCATCTAATGCAAGCTTTCCACTCTCTAAATGCTATGGATGAACACATCAGGAACTATCCCAAGCAAATAGGCAATCCTTTCCTGCCTTAAACGACCATTAGACTTAAGTCTAGATGTCTCAACCTTAAGGCAGTAACCATGACAATAGAATGCAACAGCCTTAACCTATTCTATTCATGAATGCAATCTGGATTAGATACAACTATCTATCATCCTAGCAAAACATTCATTTAGAACAGAGACTAAGCATCATTACCATTTCCAAATACCAGACCCAAATGCTTCACTTTAACAAGTTTCTATTCATGTATGCAAGCAGATTCAGAACATACTATCTAATATCATGTCAAGCATCATTTAGAACTTAAGCAAGCATTTTTAAATTCTCAATCACCAAACAAGACTTATTAAGCATCCTGGGACTGATTCAAGATAATATAATCAAGCAATCATTCATAATATCCTCAGGTTTCAATCACATACTCAACACACAGCAAGAGTCATTATCACAGTCTCAATATCAAGATGAGTTTAAGATTTGCTTACTCAAGGAACCAGGTTGGTTCCTTAGTCTCTAGATGCAAACCACCAAGGCTTTTGTTGGATTTTGGAGTCTGGATCGTCACCCACCTCCTTCTCCTTCAGTCAATGGCCACCATCTTGAAACAACAGCTCAAAGACCCCTCCTTTCTTCAAGACTTCTAGGCGCCAAGGTCTGGTCACCTTCTTCTTTGAACCGGATGGATTAGAGCTCATGGATAAGGCACCTTTGGAGTGGCCTCTCCACACACCTTTGCTTCCAAGAAACTTCACCATCAGGCTGATAGGAAACAGGATGAGGAACCACGGACAGTCACCAAGCTTCAGCCTTTCTTCCTGATGTATAGACTGAAACAGATTATGTTGTCTTCATGGTTTGTTCTTGAGCTGAGGAGAGAGAGCTGTGTCTTTGCGGAAGCTATCACCAAGATCTGATGAACCTGGCTCTGATACCATGTTGGAAATCATAAGCTCATGCTGTGTGAGAGAAATCGCCATTAATGGCAGGAGAGAAAGCTTGAACTGATGATGAGAAAGGTCTGATCTTTAACTTATGAACTTGAATCAGAAACAGAGATTAAGAGAGACTAAGATAGATTAGAGAGACTTAAGAGAGATTAGAGAGACTAAGAAAGAGGTAGACTAGAGAGAATCTGATTCAGAACACAAGTTTTATTATGAAGTGGAGAGGGGAACTCCCCCTTACTCCCTTAAGGTTACAAAACTCGCCAATACTGCCTTTATATAGGCTTACAAGGTTTTCAATCAGAAACCTAAATCTAATGGCTGATAAATCACTTGAGAATGAATGGCTAGGATGGCTGGCAAGTTTGAATCTGGTCAAGGCAAGGAATGCTTGTGATTGGTTGCCCATAGGCTCCTATGAATCAGGCTGGTTCTTTGGCTAGATTCATAGTCTCCTTTACTCTTCCTTTCCAGCAAGTAACCAGCCTGTCATCTTATCCCTTCTTCCTTGCTGGCGCATGGCATCTTCCCTTGATGCCAATTTGATTCCTCTTGATCAGAACAAGCATCACTTGCGCCCTAAGTTTGCACGGCTTCATTTTAGTTCATCCCGGGAAAGCATTTCGCCCTAGCTTTGCACGGTCGATGGTACGGACCTCCTGTCCGTACCACTCGCCCTATTTTTGCACAAACTCCCCAACCATCTTTAAAGGCCAAATGGAAACTTCTTTGGGTCGCCCTATTTTTGCACGGTCCGTACAAGTCCGTACGGTTCACCCTATTTTTGCACGGTCGACCATCTCCTCCCAAATGTCTCTAAATGGTGTCTAAGTCCCTCCTGGACTTGACCCTAGCTTTGCACATCTTTAAACACTCCTAAAGCCTTCTTAGACAGTCTCCGGAGGTCTTGCCCTAACTTTGCACGGGACCCAAACTTCACCCAAACTCATCCTTTGGCTCCATTTCATTTCTTCAAGTTAACAGTTGTTGATAGGTTCTCTAAGATGGCACATTTCATAGCATGTCATAAGACTGATGATGCATTACATGTAGCTAACTTGTTCTTTAAGGAGGTTGTACGTTTGCATGGCATGCCTAGAACCATAGTTTCTGATAGGGACACTAAGTTTCTTAGTTACTTTTGGAAGACACTTTGGTCTAAGTTAGGCACTAAGCTATTGTTCTCTACTACATGTCATCCACAAACTGATGGGCAAACTGAGGTAGTTAATAGGACATTAGGAACACTCCTGCGTGCATTCATTAGAAAGAACTTGAGAACATGGGAAGAATACTTGCCACATTGTGAATTTGCATACAATCATGCTATGCATTCTGCTTCTAAGTATTCTCCATTTGAAATTGTTTATGGGTTCAATCCCACCTCTCCTTTGGATCTAATGCCTTTACCTGAGTGTGAAAGGACAAGTCTAGATGGCAAGAAGAAAGCTGAGTTGGTTCAACAGATTCATGAGAAGGCTAGACTAAACATTGAGCAGAAGACCAAGCTGTATGAGAAGCAAGCAAACAAGGGGAGACGTGTGAGGACCTTTGAAGTTGGTGACCAAGTTTGGTTACACCTAAGGAAGGATAGGTTCCCCAACGAGAGGAAGTCCAAACTGATGCCAAGGGTTGATGGACCCTTTGAGATCATCCACAAGATCAATGACAATGCCTACAAGCTTGATCTCCAAGGTAAGTACGATGTATCAAATAGCTTCAATGTCACTGACTTGGCTCCTTTTGTTGTAGATGGACCTGATTTGAGGACAAATCCTTTTCAAGAGGGAGGGGATGATGTGATCATGGACCGGATCACTAAGGAGGAAAATGAGGAGAGTTTAGATGAGCAACATGAAGCCACAATGCATCAACCATTTGATGAGGATGCTCTAACCATTCCTGAAGGTCCCATGACTCGTTCCAGAGTCAAGAAGCTTAAGGAGAATGTTGTTGGATTACTCACTTCACATCCACAACAAGAAGGTCTTGGACAAGGTTTGATCCGAGATGTCTTGATCACCATTCAAGCCATCTCTACACCAAACTGAGATAGTGTCTAGGCAGACATGGGGTGCGTGCTCTTTTCCTTGCTTTTGGTTTTGTCCCACGAGGTTTTCCAGGAGGAAGGTTTTTAACGAGGCCACAACTTGTCTACAAATCACCTAAGTACTATACTCGGTCCAAGCCTATTAGAAGTTGCATTTCATTTCATTTTAACTTATAAACTATAGTTTGCTTTCTTTCCTTTTTGGTTCATTGTCGAAAACCCTAGAGGCATGTCTCTGGTTTTCTTATTTAAAGGGTTCTCTACACCCTTATGTAATCATCCAATCTTTTCTATACAAGTTTATTCATCTTTGCGGCTCTCTCTCTCTCTAAAAGAAGTGTGCCGAGTCTGGTGTGTCATATCCAGAGCCTAAGGGTGTTTAGTTTGGTGTGTAATATCCAAACCATTCATCTAGGAGTATCAAGAGATCATTCATCCCTCTTGTGTCACCATCCAATCCACACGCCTTGAAGGACTTGAGTCTTTTGATTCGTTCTTGCAAGGATTATCCATTCCCATCAACCAAAGAGCATCCTAGGGACGCATCAATCAAGATCATAGGAGTTATGATGAAGATGTTATCCCACTTTTTTACCGAAGTGACTCCAGTTTATCCTGTCTGGAGATTTTGGCAATTTATTCTTGATTCTAATCAAACCAGAATGAATCACGATGTAAGAATATTGATTTGGACTCATAAATCAGTGTAGAATCATCCTGAAGTTGAATCAAGATCATAGGAGTTATGATGAAGAAGTTATCCCACTTTTAACCGAAGTGACTCCAGTTTACCATGTTTGGAGATTTGGCAATTTCTTCTTTATTCTAATCAAACCTGATGCGTCCCTAGGATGCTCTTTGGTTGATGGGAATGGATAGAGCCCTTGCAAGAACGAATCAGAGACTCAAGTTCTTCAAGGTTTGTGGATTGAATGGTGACACAAGAGGGATGGATGATCTCTTTGATACTCCTAGATGAATAACTCGGATATGACACACCAAATTAGACACCCTTAGTCTCTGGATACTACACACCAGACTCGACACACTTTCTAGAGAGAGAGCCGTCAAGGAGAAAAGATACTTGTTTATTAAAAAGCTGGATGTGTACAATAGGCTTTAGAGACCCATTTAAATAAGAAACCAGAGAACATGCTCTCTAGGGTTTCGACAATAACCAAAAAAGGAAACTATAGTTTAACATAAGTTTTTTAAATGAAATGAAATGAAATGTAAACTTCTATAGTCTTGGACCGAGATAGGACTTAGGTGAATGTGAAGACAAGTTGTGGCCTCGTTAAAAACCTTCCTCCGGAAAACCTCGTGGGACAAAACCAAAAGCAAGGAAAAGAGCACGCACCCCATGTCTTGCCTAGACACTAACTCAGCTTGATGTAGAGATGGCTTGAATGGTGATCAAGACATCTCGGATCAGACCTTGTCCAAGACTTTCTTGTTGTGGATGTGAAGTGAGTAATCCAACAACATTCTCTTTAAGCTTCTTGACTCTGGAACGAGTCATGGGACCTTCAGGAATGGCTAGAGCATCATCACCAGGTTGCTGGTGCAATGTGGCTTCATGTGGCTCATCTAGACTCTCCTTGTTCTCCTTAGTGATCCGGTCCATGATCACATCATCCCCTCCCTCTTGAAAAGGATTTTTCCTCAAATCAGGTTCATCTATAGCAAAAGGAGCCAAGTCAGTGACATTGAAGCTATTTGATACATCGTACTTACCTTGGAGATCAAGTTTGTAGGCTTTGTCATTGATCTTGTGGATTGATCTCGAAGGGTCCATCAACCCTTGGCATCGGCTTGGACTTCCTCTCGTTGGGAAACCTATCCTTCCTCAGGTGCAACCAAACTTGGTCACCAACTTCAAAGGTCCTCACACGTCTCCCCTTGTTAGCTTGCTTCTCATAAAGCTTGGTCTTCTGCTCAATGTTTTGTCTAGCCTTCTTGATATGATCCTGGGTGAGAGGATCACGTCCCTGAATGCTGTCCAACGATTGTGTTGATGTGATAAGCAATGGATTGAGTTGATACTTCTAAGAGATGCGGAATGGCTCTCAGACTATCGGTTTTTGCTCGCAATGTAAGGAATAATCCGAAATACACTAGACAAGCTTTGATCAAACAGGATTCAGAGAATACTTGGGTTTTTAGAAAAGAGTTTGATGTTTTATTCAGGGATTTCGACCAGAATATAAAGAGAAGAAGACTGTACATGCACAGCTTCTTGGAAAACACACAAAACAATTAAAAGAAAGACTAAGTTCAAACTTGAAAATAAGAAAAGACTCTTGGTGTATTCTTGCACGAAATTAAGGATAGAAAATGGGCTTAGATTCATCAAGAGGCTTTTGTATAAGTGTTGTGTCCAAGCCTCATTAAAAACCTTGTTTGGAAAACCCAATGGGATAAACCCAAAACAAGGAAAAGAGTGCAAGTCACAACACCTCTCTTGATGAATGTCTTAGGTGGCTTGAATCACAACCAGAGTGGTTGGATAAGCACACTCTAGACTGCCCTGAATAGTGTGTAAAAGTTGATGAAGAGCTTGCTGGAATTTCGCTTGTTTAGATCTAGTCATTGGACCAACGGGTACATTTAGATCCTTGTCCTTTGTATCCTCAGGTTCAAGCTGTTCTTTAGCTCCATCTTGGAATTCTTTTAGCTCTGGTCCAAGCTGTTCCATCTCCTTAGTTCCATTGCTTTCTAAGATCACATCATCCTCTCCCACTTGAGAAGGATTTGACCTCAAATCCGTTTCATCTGCATGATAAGGAACTAAATCAGTAACATTGAAGCTTGAACTCACATTATACTTACCTTGAAGATCCAGTTGATAGGCGTTGTTGTTGATCTTCCTAATAACTTTGAAAGGACCATCTAATCTAGGCATGAGTTTGGATTTTCTTTCATTAGGAAATCTGTCCTTTCTCAGGTGTATCCAAACTAGATCTCCTTCTTCAAAGATCATTTCCTTTCTTCCTTTGTTAGCTTGCTTGGCATAGAGTTTGGTCTTGTTCTCTATATTGATCCGTGCCTTCTCATGTATTTGCTTAACAAGTTCAGCTTTCTTTTGTCCATCCAAGCTAACTCTTTCACTTAAAGGTAAAGGCATTAGATCCAAAGGTGATAAAGGATTGAAACCATAGACGATTTCAAATGGAGAGAATTTAGATGCAGAATGTTTAGCATGGTTATAAGCAAATTCTACATGTGGCAAACATTCTTCCCAAGTTCTAAGGTTCTTTTTAATCAATACACGCAACAAGTAGACAATGTTCTATTGACAACTTCAGTTTGTCCATCAGACTGTGGATGACAAGTAGTAGAGAAACACAGTTTAGTCCCTAGCTTAGACCACAAAGTTTTCCAAAAGAAGCTAAGAAACTTGGTATCTCTATCAGAAACAATTGTCCTAGGCATGCCATGAAGTCTAACAATCTCCTTAAAGAACAAACTAGCAACATTCACAGCATCATCAGTCTTATGGCATGGAATGAAATGAGCCATTTTAGAAAACCTATCAACTACAACAAACACAGAATCTTTTCCAGTCTTAGTTCTAGGTAATCCAACAACGAAATCCATTGAAATGTCATGCCATGGATGCAAAGGAATTGGTAAAGGAGTATACAGACCGTGGTTTTGGATTTTGGACTTAGCCTGTTTGCAAGTTACACATCGTTCACAAGTTTTCTCAACATCTCTTCTCATGTGTGGCCAGAAGAAATGTTCTTGCATTACTTTCATTGTCTTAGACACGCCAAAATGTCCCATAAGTCCACCTGCATGAGCTTCTTTGACAAACAGATCTCTCAAAGAGGAGTTAGGCACACATAGTCTATTTTCAAAGAAGAGAAAACCATCACTCTTAAAGTACTTACCACGTCCAAACTTTTCACAAGAAGCATATATCTCCTTAAAATCCGAATCAGTGGTGTATAGATTTTTGATTTGTTCAAATCCAAGTAACTTGGTTTCAAGAGTTGACAAAGGACATACCTTCTAGATAGTGCATCAGCAACTATGTTTTCCTTACCTTTCTTGTACTTGATCACATAGGGAAAGGTTTCGATGAATTCAATCCACCTAGCATGTCTCTTGTTCAGTTTTTGTTGTCCCTTGAGATACTTGAGAGACTCATGGTCTGTGTGGATGACAAACTCCTTAGGCCAGAGATAGTGTTGCCATGTTTGTAAGGCCCTGACAAGCGCATAGAGTTCTTTGTCATACGTTGGATAGTTGAGAGTAGCTCCTCCCAGCTTCTCACTAAAGAAAGCTATAGGTTTCTTCTCCTGCATAAGCACAGCACCTACACCAACACCAGATGCATCACATTCTATTTCAAATGTTTTAGAAAAGTCAGGGAGAGAAAGAACTGGTGAGTTCGTAAGTTTCTCTTTCAAGGCTTGAAATGCTTCTTCCTGTGCTTGTTCCCACTTAAATCCCACGTTTTTCTTGATTACTTCAGTGAGTGGTGCAGCCAAGGTACTAAAGTCTTTGACAAATCTTCGGTAGAATCCGGCTAACCCATGAAAGTGTGACAGACCTCCCCAGTGGGACCCCCAGCTGGGCGGCTGCAGCGCAATCGACCCTAACCCCTCCCCCTGTGATACAACTGCCCTGAATTCACCCTAGGTCCTCGGCTCACAGGTGGGTTATTGTGGCGCTTGGCGCTACATTCGAACCACAAAGACCTCACCCTTTAACAGCACTCCTACAGAGAAGCTCTGTCACGAATTGGATCTTGCAGGTCAATTGGTGACAGCTTCATCTGTAGGAGTGCTGTTTAAAGTGGTGAAGGTGCTTAAGGTTCGAGCTAGCGCCCCATAGCGCACATAACCCACCTGTGAGCCGAGGCTAGGTGAATTCGGGTCAGGTTGTATCACAGGGGAGGGTTAGGTCGGATGCCGCTGGCAAGCGCCAGCTGTGTCCCCACGGGGAGGGCTGTCACAAAAAAGTCCGACTTTTATATTAACGGCTATCCCACAACTGGGCGGATCAGCCGGCCACTGCAGGGTGCATCACGACCGCACTAACCCATCCCTGTTGAGGACAACGCTCCTGAATTGCACCTCTAGGCCTCGCTCACAGGTGGGGCCTTATTGGGTGCGCTTGGCGTTACTACGAACACTAAGACCCTCACCCTTTAACAAACACTCCCGATCAGAGAAAGCTGTCACCAATTGATCTGCACAATGGTGACAGCTTCTCTGTGGGAGAATGTTGTTTAAAGGGTGAGGTCCTGGGTTCGAACCTCACCAATAACCTAAGTTGTGAGGCGAGGCCTAGGGTGATTTGCGGTCAGGTTTGTATCAACAAGGGAGGGGTTAGGGTCGATGGGCGCTGCAAGCGGCCAGCTGGGTTCGCCACGGGAGGGCTGTTATATAAAAGTCGATCTTTTTTGTACAGCCCTCCCCGTGGGGACCGCCTGGCGCTGCATGCGCATCCCGGACCCTGGGAACCCCTCTCGCGCTGTGAATACAAACGCTGTCCCGAATTCACCCTAAGGCCCTCGCTCACAGGTGGGTTCATTGTGTGCGCTTGGCGCTACTTTTCGCGAACCCAGACCTTCACCCTTTAATCGAGCACTGGCCTAGAGAGAAGGCTGTCACCGAACTGGACCTGGCAGATCAAATTGGTGACAGCTTCTTCTGTAGGAGTGCTGTTAAAGGGTGAGGTCTTGGTTCGAGTAGCGCCAAGCGCAAACCAAATAACCCACGCTGTTGAGCCGAGGCTAGGTCGCAATTCGGGCAGGTTGTGATCGATAGGGGAGGGAGTTTAGGGCGAATGCCCGCTGGGCAGCGCCAGCCTCGCGGTCCGCAGCGGGGAGGGCTGTCACAGAAAGCTTCTTACTTCTCAGCCAACTGTTTTGGGAACTTGGCCAAGTTCCTTGATAGCTTTAATCTTTGTCCTCATCCTACCTGGATACTTCATCTAACTCACAACAAAACCGCTAAAAAGACAAGGTTATCTGCTCCAAAGGTACATTTCTTTAAATTAGCAAACAAGGATTTTGTCCTAAGCACTCATAAACTTTTTTCCTAAGATCGTTTCAAGACGTGCACTCAACCGCAAGTTTCTTTACTGTACATCAGGATAATCATTCAAAAGTAAAACCAACCCACGAAATATCCTAAAATTCTCTAAGAACCCAAAGGGTTCATCAATCTCATGAAAGTGCTAGGTGCATTAGTTAACCCCAATTGGCATTACCAACCATCATATAACCCTGTTTCGTTTTAAAGGGCAGTTTTCCACTCATCACCTCTTCATCCTAATCTGGTGATACCCACTTTTAAAAATCACTTTAGAAAGATATCTATGAGCATGCAATTCATCAAGCATGTCAGTCTCATTCTAGGGCAGTAGAGTATGCTCTTGAACTTGATAGTTACTGTGCTAGAGACTCGTACGTTACAGTGATATTATTGATGGCCCTGCAGTCGACACACATCCCTCTCCATCTCTCCATCTTTCTATTGGCACAAGCAAGACTGGAACGGCTACCTCGGGCTCATACTGCTCACGAATATATGCCTTTTTCCATAAGCTCAGTGGACTGTGTGTGTTGTAGTTCCTTGGTTTCTACAGGATTGGTTCTATAGGCTGGTTTGTTTGGCAGTGATGCTCCTGGAATGAATCCATTTGATGTTCTACTTCCGCTCTGATAGGTGGCAATCCTGGTGGAGCTTCTTCTGGGAATACGTCTTTGAAATCTGACGAAAATGTATCTGTATTTTGCTAGGAAGATCCTACACTGGCCCTGTTATGTTGTAAACATTCTTTAATAACATAACAGCAAGTGCCCAGGCTAAGAACCTCCCTTGGGTTGAAGCATACCAGGGATTGCAGTCTGCTGTGTTTTTGATTCGGATGAAGCTTTATTTTCTTCAATCGCTATCTGATCATAGATGGGTTGGCTTTCTTGTGGTGTCCTAACATGGAACCAAAACACAGTCTTCTTTCCTTGAATTCAAACGAGTATCTATTGTGGAATCCATCATGAATGGTGCTTCTGTCAGATATGCCATAGGTCTTCTAGCAGTATGGTGTCAGCATCCATTGGTAATACATCAAAAGGTATGCTCATCCTCATATTTTCGGCATGGACAATGGTATCTTTCAGCTTGGTGTTTCACCTCCACGCTCCCTCAATCATTCAGCGCATCGTAACTTGTAAGTGGTTGGTCTTTCAATGATCTTCAAACCAAGTTTCTCTACCATGGTTTCACTAGCAGCATTGGTACAGCTTCCTCCATCTATAACCAAACTGCATACCTTTCCTGAACCATACAACGAGTATGAAACAGATTCTCTCTTTGCTCATTTCCAACAGTCTTGGTTTGTAGATTTCAATGTTCTTCTTTGTAACAAGTAGCTTTCCACGGACTGGCATCTCCACTCTTTCTTCTTCAGACTCAGATTGTTCCTCTTCTTCTGATTCAATTTCTCCATTCTCTCTAATGAATATCATTCTTTTGTTGGAGCAGCTGCTGGCATAGTGTCCATAGCCCTTTACACTTGTAACACTGTATGTCTCAGGTTTTAGCTGCAGTGGTTACCTCCTTTCCTTTAATACTCTGTTCTTCCACTTTAAGCCTGGAGAATGGTTTGGATTCTACTGGTCTTTTCATCCTTTTGGTAGTGTGGCTTTCTGGCTCCATAGCTAGACTTGTAACTCCTTCGTTTTAGCTGTTGTTCAAACATAATGGCCTTGTGCAGAAGTTCCTCCATTTCTACATAATGATGAACTTCAAGTCTGTCCATGATGTCTCGGTTTAATCCTCCCATGAACCTGGCCATGGTTGCTTCTTCTGTCTTCTTGTATATCAGCTCTCAACATAAGAGTCTCCATTTCTTTGTAGTATTCCTCAACTGATCTACTCCCTTGAGACAATGTTCTGAGCTTGAAATGTAGTTCTCTGTGATAATGGCTTGGTACAAACATTTTCCTCATGATCACCTTCATCTGATTCCAGGTTTTTATTGGGAAATCTCCTGCCCTTCTTCTTGCTGTAACGAGATTATCCCACCAACTCAGAGCATGCTCTTTGAACTCTGTAGGAGCAAGCTTTAGTTTATATTCTTGAGTGTTATCTCTGCAATTGAACACAAGTTCAATCTTCTTTTCCCATTCCAGATATTCTTCTGGATCAGCAGTGCCTTTAAACTCTAGAATCTTCAGTTTCAACCCTCCTAGAGGATCACTGTTTTGGGGCCTTTCTTCTCTCTCACGCCTCCTCCTTCTGGTGCCATTGGCTCTGTTGGAATGGCTATAATAGCTTTCTGAGGTAGACTGGTTTGGACTCCTCCTAGATCTCTCACGTTCTGAATGGACACCTCAACTATGAAGTTTTCTAGTTTCTGATCCATTAAAGCAGACATTTGTGCAGTTAAGGCTTCCAGCAGAAGTTTATCCATTCCATTGTTTCGATTGTCTTCTTCCCCCATGGTTCCTGACAAAATTCCAAACACTGAACCAGTAAAGATGTTCACATAAACAAAAAACAATGGAAATGAACCTAGGAAACAAGATCAGATCTAGACTTCTATAAGAACCCTAATTCTTTTCTCTGCAATTTTGTGATTCAAGTTCAGTTATTTTAACAAGTTCAGCACTTGTTCTAGGTAGATTAGACCCTAATAAAATACGTTCTAACAAGATTTAAACTTTAGAACAGATTCGATCACAGAATACAAAAAGTCTAAAAGTTGCAGAAATGGAAAAACACAACCTGATGATGGGGATCTGCTCTGATACCACTTGATATGATCATGGGTGAGAGGATCACGTCCCTGAATCTCTCCAATGATTGTCAGAATGAAAATCCAGTAATGATTAGTTACTGGATTTCATCCAACGATTTTTTGATTTAATCCAGAAGACTGTACATGCATAGCTTCTTAGGCCATATTGACATATAATAACTATTAAATCAAAAATCATTGGAATATAATTCTATCTCGTCCAGGATTGAAATCCAAAAATTCAGGGACGTGATTACTATGTGAATTAATGGATCAGAAGCATGCTAACTATTAAATCAAAAATCAACTAGACTAGATTGACATATCATTGTTTGACTAGTTATACCTCCTTAGTATAAACACTATTTGAACATCTTGGACGAGATAGAGACAGCTCGGTGTTAGCTCAGCTCAAGTGTACCATCTAGATGATCTGGATGTACTAGCTCAACCAGTTGGGGACAGTTCAGTCCTAGCTCAGCTCAAGTGTATCAGCTCGATGAGCTGGATTACTATCTCAGTTAGCTGGAACAGTGGACCGATGAACTACTGAACTATGTGGGATGTGGCAAAAGGTATGAATTATCATATACATGGATAGATCCATATCTGGTTAGGATGCTGGGTAGAATGGTTTTAGGGGAATGGAACCTCGGATTAGATTTGAATTGAATCATGTCAAGGTTTGGTCTATTAAGATGAATGGTAGTTAAAGTGAACTGAACATGTCTTAGACAATTTAAACCGGACGAGTACTTGATTGGATTAGATCAAGGGTTAGATAAGAATATTCTGCTGCGTGTAAGCAGAAATGATCTAAGCTAGAAAATGACTAAGATGGTCTTTAGTTAAGATCTAAAGATATCCCATGCCTTTAGGCGAGACTATAATTAAGGGCAAAAATTTTAGAGGTTCGCTCATTATATGGACCGTGCGACGTGAGGCTTCGACCGCAACCTAGTCGGCCAGGTTTGGGTCTTACATAAATCGCCCTATGTAGCCATGCAAGGGTTCAGCTCGATGTTGGAGGACCTTGTAGAGATCATCGGCCGTCTTTTCTAGGCTTCTGCTACTAGTGAATTGCTCCACGAAGATTGTCAATCAAAAGTTACGAAGGAGCGTATTGACCCGTTGGGCAAGTTGATGTACCATTACAGGGAAGGCCCTGGAACCCTTGCACATGGTGCCTCCCTAAGCTATTTTCTCAGATTGCTACAGTGAGCATTGCTACTATGTATCGGAGCCACATGATTGTCTGGGTCGTTGTTC
>CAJHQP010009291.1:0-23031 GCA_905132765.1 Moricandia arvensis
TGCGCGTGCACGTTCAAAGGGTGTATAAGAATATATTTTCCATCATCGACATACAATCACCACACAATGCCATCCTCGGTACCCCATGGATATATACAATGAAGTCAATCTTGTCGACCTATCATCAATGTGCCAAGTTCCCTGGCACCGACGGACGGATCATCACCCTCCGAGGAGATCAGGCTGCAGCTCGTGATCTCCTCGTTGCTGAAATTAAGCTTTGACAGGCATCCTCCAACCTTAATGCAATAGTTAAACAGATCCAGAAAATCTTCCCTCTAAAAGAAGAAATCCTCGAAGTCCCTGGCTGTGCTTATCTTTAGGATGAAACGAAGGACCAGATCATTGCTTTCTTGAAGGAAAACATCTCAAATTCCTTTTGGTCAACATTTGATATGAAAGGGATAAGCCCTTCTATCACAGCCCATGAACTCAATGTTGTTCCGACATTCAAACCAGTTCGACAAAAAATACGCAAATTGGTTCCCGAGCGATTGGAAGTGGTAAATGAGGAGGTCAAAAGGTTGCCCAGCGTGGGATTTCTCACTTAGGTCAAATACCCTGAATGGCTGTCCAACCTGGTGGTTGTCATGAAGAAGAACTGTAATTGGCACATCTGCGTGGATTTTACTGATCTAAATAAAGCCTGCCCAAAAGACAGCTTCCCCCTTCCCCATATCGATCGCCTTGTCGAATCAACGGCCGGGAACAACCAGATAGCTATGCACCTTCAAGATTGAGAAAAAGTAGCACTCATTACGGATAGAGGAACATACTGCTATAAAGTCATGTTGTTCGGTCCCAAAAACGCAGGTGCTACCTATCAGCGACGGGTTCACCAAATATTTTCCGAGCGATTGGGAGATACTGTGGAGGTCTATAGCAATTATATGTTGGTAAAGTCTCTCGTGGCAACCGACCATCTCGACCACTTAACAGACTGCTTCCAAACCCTGAACGAATATGGCATGAAGCTCAATACATCCAAGTGCACATTTAGAGTCATGTCCGTTGAATTCCTCCGGTACATCTTGACCTAGTGAGGAATCAAAGCGATTCCGAAGCAGATTTCCACGATTTTAGATCTCCCTAGCTCCAAAAAAAGCTGCGTAGTGCAAAGGTTAATAGGACGAGTGGCGGCGCTCAACCGATTTATCTTTCGCTCGACCGATAAGTACCTTCCTTCAACAACTTTTACGTGGAAACAAAAAATCTGTATGGACGAGAAGTGCAAAGAGGATTTTGACCAACTCAAACGCTACCTTACGACACCACCGGTGTTGGCTAACCCGACAAAGGAGACACGCTTTATCCATACATCGCAGTCCCTTCCATGGCGGTCAGTAGTGTCCTAATAAAAGAAGATCACAGAGAACAGAAACCAATATTCTATATCAGCAAACGGATGACCGATACGGAAACACGGTATTCAACCCTTGCGTAGATGGCCCTCTCCATCATTTCTTCAGCAGGGAAGCTCAGGCCGTACTTCCAGTCTCATTCCATCGTCAAACTTACTAATCAAACCTTGCCAACGATCATGGAAAACACAAACCAATGCGGCCATTTATGTATATGGGTGATCAAGCTAAGCAAACACGACATCACATTTCAAAGCAAGTTGGCCAAAAAAGTCTCTGTTATTGGCTGATTTCATAATTGAACTTCCCCTGTAGCTCAAACAAGATTTCATACTGCCAAGCAACCAATGGATCATTCATGCTGACGGGTCATCCTCCACCAGGGGAACCGGCATCGGCGTCCACTTACAATCGCCAACAAGAGAGTTACTCTGCCAATGGTTCAGACTCGGGTTCAAGCAACCAACAACGAGGCCGAGTACGAATCTCTTTTTGTCGGGCCACGACTCGCCAAGGCCTTTAGTGAAAAGCATATCCACATGTACTGTGACTGCAAATTGGTCGCCAATCTGTTCAGCGTGGACTATGATCCCAAGAACGAATGAATGGATGCATACCTCCGACTATAACAGAACTTTGCCGAAGAATTTGATTTCTTCAAACTGAAAAAATCCAGCACGGAGAGAATGTTTGTGTAGACACTCTAGCGGCATTCTGCAACAGTCCAAACAATCAAGTACGCCAAACAATAGCGATCTAATACATCGATAAACTAAGTATTCTGCCTATTCATGAGGTGAGCATCACCGTAGCATCAATCTAAGGAACCTACGATATGGAGACTGATGTGCCGAGCGATAGCAAGGAAGAAGTGCTTCACGATTGGAGAATCCTTTCATCAGGTATTTCACCAATGGAACCCTGCCTACAGATAAATGGGAGGCATGCCGACTAAAGGCTAAAAGCTCTAACTATACCGTCATGGACTATAAATTGAATCGATAGACGATGAACAAATTCCTGCTGAGCTGCATCCACTGGGAAGAAACACACCTGGTCATGGTGGAAACCCTTGAGGGCACAGCAGGTAATCATTCGATCGGCCTAGTGTTGGTCTTCAAAATTAAAGGTTTAGGCCTTTACTGTTTGGCCATGGTCTCTGACTGCGAGGCCTACACTCAAAAATGTGACAAATTCCAAAGGTTAGCACCGATCATACACTCGCCGACCGAGCTTCTGAGGACGACCGCGCCACCTTTTCCGTTCATGCGTTGGGCGATGGATATCATTGGACCAATGCCAAGCTCGAGATTACGACGATTCGTACTCGTCATGATGGATTACTTGACCATATGGGTGGAAGCCAAAGCACTTATTTAAGTAACCTACAAGGAAGTTCGAAGCTTCATTTCGAAGTAAATCATTTTCCGGCATGGCCTCCCTTACGAAATCATCACCAATAACGGAGCCCAATTCACCTTAAACAACTTTTATGGCTTCTGCAAAAGATGAGCAATATGCCTTAACACATCAATGCGTCATTATCCACAGGAAAACGGTCTAGCAGAAGCTATACGAATAAGATGATCATTGATGGGATCTAGAAACGTCTCGACCTCGAAAAAGGACATTAGCCAGAAAAGCTAGATGGAGTCCTCTAGTCTCATCAAACAACCCTGCAAAGTGCGAATGGACAAACACCATTCTCTTAGGATTATGGAAATGAAGCTATGGCCCTAATAGAAGTCAGCGTTGCCAGCTTGTGCTTGACGAAAATGCCCCAGAATGTTGAACTGAACAAGGATATGATGCTTGACGTCCTAGACGCGATAGAAGAGCGACCAGACCAGGCCCTCCTCTGGATCCAAATTATCAAAATCTCGCGTGAGCTTACTACAATAAGAAGATTCAGGCAAGACAGTTGGGATTCATTGACTTAGTCTTGAGAAAAGTTTTGAAAACACGAGAGAGTAGAAAGCCGGAAAGCTCGGAGCCAATTAAGAAGGCCCATACAAGATTGTCGAAAGTCATCAAGCTTGGTGTGTACCGATTGGAGACTTCATCCAGAGCGCCAATTCTGAGGTTGTGGAATGCCTAAAATCTCCTAAGATACTATCATTAAGTAAGAACAACGCCCAAAAAAAGGAGCCGAGAGAATGACTCTGAACATCACTTTCGCCCAGCACTGAACGAACGACAGCACGTCATGTTCGTTTGGACACCGAGTAATTATTCCAGTGTCACTTTCGCTTCGCTCACAATGAAGAGAAGGACCATACTTCACTCGGCCAAGTTCAAACTAAGAATGGCCTGATACTTTTCGAGGGTACGTAGGCAACCTGTTATCGGGTCCAGCCACAACACAAAAAAGGGAGCCGAGCGAATAACTCTGAACGTTACTTTCGCCCAGCACCAAACGAACGACAGCATGTAATGTTTGTTCAGACACCAAATAAGTAGTCCAGTTTCCCTTTCGCTTCACTCACGACGAAGCGAATGACCATATTTCACTAGGCCAAATTGAATTGCGAATGACTTGATCCCTTTTCGAGGGTACGTAGGCAGCCTGTCACGTCATCAGAAACCTGGGATCGGTTGGCATTCCTGAGATCCCGACCAACAGAGGTATGATCCCCTTAAGATTTGGATATCAGAGAACTATCATAGTCGATGGATCGAGCGCCTTCAAATTAGACCCAAACTGATCAAAGCCATAGAACGACTCAAGACGAAGAGGGGAGAGGGAAAAATCTTGCTCAGTGATATCTTCCACCTTGGCGTCTTCGACCTACTTCTTATACTTGGCCTCATCAGCGATCAGGATATACTTTTGCCTCTTCGGGACTTGTAAGCCTATTTTTCTAGAAAGTCCATGGACCCCAACGTCCCTGAAGGCTTGATGTGGAGGAACAGTTTTGCCTCCTTCCTTTCGCGGTCGGCCATATATTTCCTGAAATTCTCAAACCAGCTGTTGCATTTCGACAACATACCGGCCTCGACTCGCCTCATCTCAGGCAAAACCTCGTGGCAACGAGATCTTCTCAGACGATCCAGTTCTCTCATTCGTCCTCTTGGCCTCCTCAATTTTCTCTTTCTCCATTCCCTTGATGGTCTCTCAGTCAGCCTCCTTTTCCTTCTTGAGATTGGCGATCCTTTTCTTAGCCAGCTTACACTCTCGGTTCAAGCATTTCCTGTCTTTAACAATCTTGTTTGCTTTTTCAAAAATATCCTTCTTGATCGCCTCGAACTCAGAATCTTTGGCTTCGATAACTACTTTGGCCTTACCAAGATAGATCTTCGCCTATTGCAGAGACATTTCATACTCCAAATCAGGAGATTATGACGAATGGTAGCCTAATGAACATACAAAAGAGATTAGCAAAGGGGAAGAAAACAAAACAGAAGGAAAAAGAGAAGGCTTACAACCACGTCCGTGTGAGCATTCTCAGCATACTTGTCCGGGAATGCGAGCTCGGAAACCTCTAGCATAGCTCAAAATCCTCCCCTGATCTGACGGATCAAATTACCACAGGCTTCATAGTCTTTGACGAGTGCCCCTTCCTTATTAAAAAGTAACTCCACACGTTCGGACTTTGCTATTGGGGTTCTCTTGGACGGAGGGTCCGAACCTCCGTAGAGTACGCGTCGAGTAGATTGTGTAATGACCTTTCAAGGAGAAGAAGAAGCATGCACCCCAGCTTCATCTTCAGCATCAAGAGTGGGCGACGTGTCGCGTGTGGATCGATTGTAAGATCCCTTATTCCTCTTTCCGATCACCTCTTCGTACATCTTGCTCGACGATCTCTTCCGTTTGGTTCCCAAAGTTCTCTCTGGCCCCTCTTAAGGAAGTTACTTGGGACTGTGTCCCTGATTCTCCATGCAATCGTCATTTCCTTTGCTCACCGACCGATCACAATATGTCTAATCATTCTCGTCGGTACAAGGATCAGCCCTCGTTCTCTTAGATGATCTGCTCTTAGATGATCTGCTCGTTTTCTTCTTTTTCTTCTTCTTTTTGGGAAAAGTATCGACCGCCCGATCGACTGGTTTTCTCTCCACGAGACGAACAACATCATCAAATGGGACCTTCATGTGATCCGTCAGGACCTCTTGCTGATCGCTCGGACCATCCTTCACTCGATCTCAGTCCCACATCGAGTCAAGACTTTCAGCGCCTAGTTGAGCACCGAGAGTGTCGTTGTAACTTGGATACTCTTTCGGAATCTTGCCCATTAGTGGAAGTTTCAGCCTCTTTTCTTTGGGATAAGAGAAAAGAAGTTTTGATGAGATTCAATTTACTATTAAGATCTACATAAACAAAAAACCAATTACAATAACCCTAACAATTTATTACATCAGCAAGCCATTAACTACCCTAGAAGAACCCAAAATCAAACAATGGACTACTAAGACTTGATTGTGATAAACATGATGAATAGCTAAATGAATTGTATAGAAATAAAAGAAGAACAGAGGCTGAAATTTCCACTAATGGGCAAGATTCTGAAGTTAGGGTGAGCCGCATCGTTCAAAGTACAACGATGAGCCCTAATCCTGGAACCAAGAAATTTTGGGCCAACCGATGTCTCCGTAGGGGGACTTGGAGCAGTCCAAACACCCTTACCCTTTTCAGATAGAGGATATTTCTTCAAGGGAGATGACGTTGCTCACTCGAATTCTAGAGGTGGGGGAGGTAATAGGAAAAGTCGGGGATCAACCGTGCCAGATCAGAGATCGAAGCATAACGGTGAAGGAAAAAAATCGAGAGAGAGAGAGAGAGAGAGAGAGATAGTACCTTTTTGAGATTAAGAAGGAAGTGAAGGAAGGAAAAAGGTGCGGGCCTCGAGGGCAACACAATTACTAAGCTTATCAGGCCAAGTAAGCCTAGCGAGATGCCTCAATTCTAAAATAAACTGAGATCACCAATTAACACCTCAAAGTAAACCAGACCGGTTAAACCAACTCACTACGGATGATCTTCAATTAAAGGCGAAATCAAGCACGCTCCACCAGGTGATTTTCCGGTACAATTCAGGGCCAAAATTACTTAGATCAGAAAAAAAACTCTTCCAAGCGAAACCTTGTCGAACGATCGACCCAGAAAAGGCAATCAAGATTGACGACAAATTCAATTATTCTCAATAAATACTTTTGCTTTTCATTGAGATGGACCGTCGCCACTCAATGAACTAGGGGGAAGTGACTTACGGTTGGATAGGAATTTCATATACTCAACAAGGCTCATTGAATAACGAAATTTCACCCATTGTCTTCATCAAGCCGACCGAAGTCGGCTCAGCTCAAACAACGTCAACATAAGGATTATTCGAGCTATTCGACGAAGCTGCGTGCCCGCACGATCGAACGACTATGGCTCCAAACCCCTTACCGAGCCCAAAAGCCCGTTAAGGCTCAGCTCCAGGCTTGATCTATAAAAAGAAGGGACAGGAGAACGAGAAAGGCATTCGAAAACAGACACACTTCAACCGATTGATGGCAAGATCTAGGATTTCTCAAGAACATTAGATTTAATCAATCGCTTGTACCACTTTTCCTTTCAATCTCTTTCCTATAAATCGTTTTGTGTCCATACATAGATCATTATAAATCGTCAAAATAACCCGCGGATCGAGTTTCGTTTCTTTTAGTAGGACTTACCAAACTCAGAATTAACACTGTCATCGCAACCCTGTTGACTCTTTCATATCGGGAGTCTCATAAAGACTATCAGTGGTAACTACTTCAAGAGATGTTTGAGCGAAGTTTTATCTCCATGGTAATAAAGATGTCATCGGGTTTGCTGGACAACAATTATCTTATTAAACTATTCTCAATTTTGTGAGCAGCAATATAAACATCTGTCTTGGTGGATGCAATGTACAAGACAGCTCACTGAAAGACAGAGTCGTGTGCACTTTGGGCTGCATTTTTTATTTCTTTTTCAGAATTCTATGATTATTCTGATATGTAGTTCTCTCCATACACTTTTATCCGTTGATGAACGGATAACATCATGTATGATGCATGAATTATTGTAAGCTTGGTTAGTGACGCAACTTGGTTTACCTTCTACTATTTGTTCTTCAATGAGGATGCGTAAACATGTTTTCTGCTTTCTTCTTGTCAAAAGGGAGTGAGGCCATTCTGTTTAGGGTTGAAGCATATGCTTGCATGTAAAATGCAACAGTTTGAGGTGATTAACCATGCATATGGCTGCAATACAAGGACTGCAAAGCATGTTTGATGGTGGCACGTAATATACTTTGGTTCATGAAGTGTCTCAATATGTGTTATTGGCATGATTCCATTTTGCTCTCCAATGGGATGTTCCGTGGATGCATTTCCCTGTTTTTACTGCATCTTTTCGGACATGATTTCACTGTTTGAGTGTCACATTGTTGTCCTTTCACGCCTCTTTTTATGCCCATATTGCTACTGTGGCGTTTTTCAAGCACAGAAAAACATACAGAGTTGTCTGCAACAAGACAACATTGTCTCAATCTTCTTCAGCAAGGATAATGTTCTTCTTCTCTGGTTGACTCTGAGGCTGTAATAGACTTCGTTGACGGCTTATTTATTGTTGGAGTCATGACAAAGGACTCGTTTACTTATCACTTTCCAATTTCCTCTGTAGAAGAGTCTTTATATTATTCTTGGAGTCTTTTCAGAGTGTTTCAGGTTATGGTACGTTTTGGGCAATTTTAGAAATTTTGAATAATTGAAATGCACAACTATGTAGATGCATCAGTATTTAACTACAGTTGAAGAAGTTTTTACTGTGCGATTGGCCTCAAATGTAGACACAAGATAAAGAGCTGAGTTATTTTTTCAATGTCACTGGTTTAAGGTTAATCTAACGGCTGGATCAACAGTTATGCTTGTTTTATAGAAGAGTGGTTCGTCTGACATATGGTGTGCGAAGCCTAAGATGTTGGCAAAGGTGGATATTATTGGTGTTCAGCTTCGTTTGAAGGGGGGCATGCATTCCTACCTTCTTGCACGTGTCAACTAGGTGTTGATAATTCCATGCTGGAGTTTCATTCGTGGCACTACATTTTCTTGCCCTCAATATTGTGTGTCTGAATTCATCTGTTTCATGGTCTTTCACCTTTGTGACAAGGTAAAGTTTCAGTTTATGTCGCATGTGTGGTCGACTTTCATGACTAATAGCACGACCATGCATGTCTTGTTGTTATTATTATCAACCATTCTTCACCGATAGTCACATAGTTGTATGGTCGCCGCGTCTCTCAAAGCAGAGTTTAAGGAGCATAGTATTATTCCTAAAGCACCATTTAAGCATACTGAATATGTTTTCCAAATTCATGAGTTTGTGAATGAGAAGGAAAAAATTAAGAAAATACAAATGAATGGGTCACATATAAGGGATTACTAATAAGAATATTGATAGTTCGTCACATAAATCCCCCCTACAGCTCCTACTATCTTCTCAACGTTCTCAAGCTCACTATGTCATTTATTTTGAAGTTCTCATCAAAGATGACGATTTAGATTCATGGCCGAATCTTTTTTTTAACCCAGAGGGACCTGAAGCAGCGGCTTCTCTATTATTGGTTCCAACATGATGATTATTCAAGTATCAAATTATCATCCTTATCCATATCGTTTCTAAATTACCTTTATGAGTTTTTTTTCTCAAGTTAGAATAATCTTCAAATTTCTTTTTAGTTAGTATTTATCTTTCCTATCCCTAGCTGGTTTGTGGCTTGTGGCTTGGAATTTACTAGGTAAACAGATTTGAGCTCTCATAATAATGAGTCTTTGATAGTTAATACATGAGTTTTCTCGTATTTCCTTGTCCGATTGATTCAATTCATCTATTAAGAAGTTTGTTTCAAAATATTATCTTTGAAAATTCTCTGATTGATCCAAGAAAAAGTCTGTCGAACTCACTAGTTCATACGTCGACCGTTCACCACCTCGTACGCTGCACTAGGCATCCTCTAGACGCTTCTTGAGCATGTTGGTTACCATTTTATTGGTAGATTTTTTTTCCATTGGATTAAGGATGCCTCGACATGGTCAATGTTAGCTTTATGCCCTAATTTCTGCAAAAATCATTGACTTCATCGCTTGTGAACTGCGGTCTGTTTTCGGTATGTCTTGTGGGACTCCGAATATGAATATAACATTAACCCATATGAATTTCTTTATTTGAGTATCTGTTGTTTTGCTTAAGGCTTTTGCTTCCACCATTAACCCATATGAATTTCTTTATTTGAGTATCTGTTATTTTGCTTAAGGCTTGTGCTTCCACCCAATTGGAGAAGTAGCTGGTCACAACTAGGAGGCAGACTTTCTGCCCTCGCGTGATTGGTAGCTTTCCTACAATATCCATGCCCCATTTGCTGAATGGGCAGGGATAACGTAAGGATTTCATATTTTCTGGAGGAACATTGGAGGCATAGGCATGTATTGGCATTTTTCATAATTCTTTGTTTGTGGGGTGCATCTTCCGCCATCATGCGCTAGTAGTATCGACTCTTCTAGCCCAAAGTACTAAGCTGAGACCACTGTAGTGGGAGCCACATTCCTCTTAGTGTAGTTCTTATAATTTCAGTGTAACATGCCCCAACGTGATACATCGCTTATAGGGGCTGATATGTCATGGTTTTTACCTGATTTTACCCATGATATATATATATATATATATATATATATATATATATATATATATATGGTTTTAGAGTCTTTTATATGCAATTGGTATTATCTTAGAGCTTTTACAGGTTAAGGTACTCACCGGAAGCAAAGAGAGTTTTTAGATCATTCTCGAGCTTTGATGAATGCTCAGCCGAAAACTCAAATGTTAGAACCAAAATACGCAGAAACCATCAATCGACGTCTCACCCTGAGTGTCGATCGACGGTCAACACTTCCGCTAGTTAATAGAAGATTTGAAAAAATCACAATTTTACCCATAAGTTCCGTTATTTAATTGCAAGACTAGTCTCTTGCCACATTTTAGACTATTTCTTAGTTTTCATAGCTGTTTTGCAACATACACTTTTTTACAACCCTTTTGATACTTGAAAACTTTGATGGCTATCGTTGGAGAGAGACTATTCCATTTACAGACTAAGATCTTGAATTCTCTTGTTTCTTATTTTTATTTCTCTACAATTCATTCAGCTATCCATCATGTTTATCACAATCATGTCTTAGTAGTCCATTGTTAGATTTAGGGTTCTTCTAGGGTAGTTAATGGTTTGCTGATGTTATTAAATTTTTAGGCTTATTGTAATTAGTTTTTTCTTTAAGTAGATCTTAATACTAAATTGAATCTCATCACCTCAACCTTAGATTATAGGATCGTATAGTGCAAACGAGAGATTGGCTATACCCTGAATCATGTCTAAACAGTCTAATACTCTAATAACAAATGAGAGTTGAATTAGGAGAACATAGAACATGTCAAACATAAGAATTGTATATGCTTAGAAGTAGCATCGATCGACACCATGTATTGGCCATCGATCGACACTCCGTTAAGAATCAAGAGAGTAAAATTACCTAAACCTTAAAGATTGAGTTCAGAACAATGCTTCACTAAAACCCTTAACATTCTGTTACTCTGCATTACTTAGTCTACCTGAGATTTCCCCTAATTATAATCCTTCCCAATAATCGTTACAAGCTAAAGCTATCCTCAAATCACTATTCATCAGTTAATACTTTTATCTAGCTTTATTTCGAAACAATAAATCTATTGAGTAATCTTAGAGTCTCTGTGGATTTGATCCCTAAGCACTAATCTGAACCTATTTTTGAGAGAGTAAAAAGTAGCTCATAGGGTTAATTTGAGGGTGCATAATAAACACTGCATCAATATTAGCGCCATTGTCGGGACTCTTTCTTATTTCTATAAGATTTAGTTTAGAATATAGTCTAGACTTTTACTTTATTGTTTCTAACCTATTCTTTTCTTATTCCTGATGACACATGTACCTTTTGAAGAGAATATGGAATCTGGAGGACAAGAATCGATCGAAGGATCTATTCAAGGATCGATCGACGTTCGTCCACCAACGTCGGGCGACACTCTGGTACTACCATCGATCGATGCCGATCATCCGGAAGCTGGTAAGTCCGTCTATTCTGAACGTAATAATGAAGAAGTAGTTTGAAAGATCTAAATGATCATGAATGCAACGAAGCAAGCCAAATCATTAATAAATAGGGGGCTGCAATACATGACCAAATTACTAAAACTCCAAAAGATGAGATTAAAAATAAATTGCCAATGCTTGAATACTTAAACCCCAGCAGGACCTATTCCAATAGGTCCGCTACCAGATTAGCATATAACCATGCAGGAAACTCTGAACTTAACGCAGATTACCTTGTTCTGATACGTAAAAATCCGTTCAGTGGCCTCCCGACTGAACACCTGAATGATCACATCGAACTGCTAGAAGGATGGTGCCTGAAGGCTTTAACCGTTGCAAGATTTTCCCTTTATTCCTTGTAAGGGACGCCATGAGGTGGCTAGACCAGCTACCACCAGGATCCGTAACTTTCTGGAAGGATATCAGAAACAGTTTCATTAATTAGTTCTTCAACGAAGAGAGATAATGGGAAGCGAGAAGAGAAATTTTGACATTCCTTCAAGGTAATCGCAAATATTTTAAAAACGCTTGGGAAAGGTTCAATGACAACCAATTTGCATGCCTACACCATGGATTTTCAGAAACCCAACTCATCAACACCTTTAATAGATGACTTAACCTAGACTATCAAACCATCCTTGATACAGCTAGAGAGGGGAACTTTGGTACTCAAAACCCCGAGGACAGTAAGAGGCTGATTGAAAATATTGTTTTAGGTATAGCCTTTGAGAGGAGAGATACCGAAGGAAAGGAACCATCAACGTCCACAGAGGAGAAGTAATTTATCTAAGTTAAAAAGACTTTGGCTTCAGTAACAACTCTTCTAGATAAACACACTCAATCCAAACAACATGGTGAGGACGATGATATTTCTTCCAGGAACGAAAGACGAGTTGAGTTCACGGATGTGATGAGTTTATATGATCAACGATTTGGGGAAATTTGGTAGTTTGTCAAGTAACTACGACGCAATTGTAAAGGGACAAGAAAGAAGTTCATAATCAATAATGAATCAAGTATTCACAGGAAACCGTAGGGTAGACACCGACCTCACCGATAATTATATTTAATATACTTGGAGATGACAGAGAAATTCGAAACTCTTAGTGCAAATTAAGAGGATTGACAACCAAGTTGCAAATAATGCCATGTCTATCGGGAGAGAAGAAGGATCCCAACCTGGTGTGACAGACACCAACCCTAGGAGTCAAATCAATGCTGTAACTTTATGAAGCGGAAAACAAATCATTCCCAACGTCAAAAAGAGCATCACCATTGATGAATTTGCTAGAATTGCGCAGGATGGGAAAGAAATATCAAACCCCATTCATGCTCGTCCCAAAATTCTTTCTGGAACATAAGTATTTGATCTCCCTGATGACCTAGAGGAATTTCCCACTAACTTGAAGGAGAAAGAAACGGAAAAGGAGGATCACGAGACCGTAGATCGACACTCTAGACCCAGAATCGATCGATACCCAATCCCCAACCCAAAATTAACCGAATCGGTTAAAACTAGGGTCTACCGAGGGAGCACCCCTTTTCTTGGTTGTAATACGAAAGCAAAAAAAAAAAAAGTTAGGTAGAGGAATATGCAAGAAAACTTTTGACAAAGTGATAATCGAGATGCTAGTTAGCGATGCCTTAAAGGTTTGACCTGCAATCAAAAAATATGTGGAAGATGCAGTATCACGAGGATTCTATGAAACGAGCATAGCATAATGATGGTATCCGAGGAAGTGAGCGCGATTATTCAAGGAGAAACCCCTGTTAAACTTCCTGATCCTGATAGCTCTGTTCTCGATTTCACCATCCTCAGTGAAATATTCGAAAGATCACTCTATGATTTAGACTCTAGTATAAACTTGATGCCTTACTCAGTTGGAATCGCCATCGCGCTAGCTCATTTTCAGTCGACCCAGATCACTCTCGTTTTAGCCGATAGATCCACTAGGATTCAAGAAGGTGTACTTGAAGATGTTCCCATTGGAATTAATGACTGTCTTATACCTACAGACTTCATATTTATAAGATATGAGCAAGAACCAATAAATCCCCAATTTTTGGAAGACCGTTCTTGGCTACAGTCGGAGCGATCATTGATGTTAGAAAAGGACACATATGTCTCAATATCGGAAAAATACCGATGGTTTTTGACATGGAAAACATAGTCAAGAAACCCTTGATTGATGGTCAATCCTACTATATAGATCACCTTTCTGAGTTAGCTGAAGAGTCGTTTATGGATATGTGTTCTAAGATCCCTTGGGGAGAGCAATCACATCTCCGG
Source organism: Moricandia arvensis (assembly GCA_905132765.1). Lineage (NCBI taxonomy): Eukaryota > Viridiplantae > Streptophyta > Magnoliopsida > Brassicales > Brassicaceae > Moricandia > Moricandia arvensis. The sequence continues at coordinate 13,782 of CAJHQP010009291.1, forward strand.
AAGGCGAAAATTTTGCGTTGGATGATCGAGCTGAGGAATACGCAAGATTGATGGATGCCACCAGAGATGTAATGCATGTCGACAGCGAATAAATCGATTTATCGACTATCATCCATCGACAGGCAGAGTTTACTGTCGATTGATAACATTAAAAAATTGTTCCCAACTGGACTTAAATATGCTTTTCTTTATCAAACTCCTATCCTCTCATCATCAATGCCTACCTGAATAGTAGAGAGCAAGCATGAACGATTTCTCAGTTTATGATCCCGACGACCAAGAACATCCATCAACTTAAATATGTTTTCTCAATGGCCGTTCAGGACTTTTATAGATTCCTATATATCCCGACGACAAAGAAAAGACCACTTTCACCTGTCCTTATGGAATGTTTGCATACCGCAGAATGTCTTTCGGACTCTGTAACGCTCCTGCAACATTCCAGAGATGCATGATGTCTATATTCACTGACATGATTGAAGACTTCATGGAAGTTTTACTTGACGATTTCTCAGTTTACAATCCAGATTTTGAAAACATGCCTGAATAACCAGTGCAAGGTGTTGGCAAGATGCACATAAAAGAATCTAGTCCAAAATTGAGAAAGTGCCACTTTATTGTTAACAGTGGAATTCTTTTGGGACACAAGGTCTCAGCAGCCGGTATTGAGGTGGACAAAGCCAAAATCAAATAATGAAAAGTTTGCCACCACCCACAAAAGTGAAAGACGTTAGAAGCTTCTTATGACATGCTGGATTTTATAGAAGATTCATAAAATATTTTAGTAAGATTGATAGACTCTTACAGCACTCCTATGTAAACAAGTGAAATTCAACTTCACACCTGAATGTCTGAAAGATTTCAAAGAAATAAAGTCGGCCCTCGTATATGTTCCGATTGTGCAAGCACCAGATTGGAGTTTACCTATTAAAATTATGTCTGACGCCAGCGATTTAGCTGTAGGCGCTGTCCTCTGACAGGAAAAGGAAAGAAAGCTGCACACTATATACTACGCTAGTAGGACTCTCGATGATGCAATACGCACTTATGTGACAAGAGAAAAAGAATTACTAGCTGTAGTGTTCGCTTTCAAAAAAATTTCCTCTGATCTAGTCGGTTCAAATGTGATCGTCCATACCGACCACGCCGCCTTCAGGTATTTAATGAACGAAAAGGATGCAAAACCTAGACTTTTAAGATGAATTCTCCTCTTACACGAATTCGACATAGAAGTCAAGGATAAAAACTAGTAGAAACTGGATTCGTAGAACACCTATCTAGAGTAAGAGTCGAAGAAGACATCGCTATCGTCGATTCCCTACCTATAGAAAACGTCTATAAAGGAGAATTGACTTTCATTGGTAATGTGCATTTGTCGCATGAGGAAGAATCGATCGAGGCCCACGAAGGACCATCGATCGATGACATCTATGAAAAGAAGGACAAGCTAATTATTCTAGTCGATATAAATGTCAGATTCAATACTTCGATGTCAAACAGTGATTCTCCCGGAGGTAGAAGTTTAAGTTGGGGGGTGTGTGATTTTAACACCTCTGATAGACCCTGGTACGCAGATATAGTTAATTATCTTGCAGCTGACGTAGAACCAGAACTCTTTAAAGGATACCACAAAAAGAAATTTCTTAGAGAAATCAAGAGATATCACTGGCATGAACCCTACTTTTACAACATTGTTCTGACGGCATATACAGACAATGCGTTTCTAAAAGCAAAACCTCAGATATTTTGTATCATTGTCATGAATCCGATTATACTGGGCTTTTCGCCAGTTTTAAGACAATGTCAAAATTTCTACAAGCAGGCTTTTGATGGCCAACCATGTTTCGAGATGCTCAAGCCTATGTAGAAAGTGCGATCCCTGTCAAAGGAGAGGAAAATCAGAAAAAAACACGAAATGGTACATAATTTCATATTTGAAGTGGAAGTGTTTGATTGCTGGGGCATCGACTTTATGGGTTCTTTTCCTTCTTCGAACAGAAGCAAATACAAATTAGTCATTGTAGACTACGTATCCAAATGGGTTGAAGCAATAGCCACTCCAAAAATAACGCTGCTGTAGTCGTCAAACATTTCAAAAGTATAATCTTTCCCTGATTTGGAGTTCCACGAATCAAAATAAGGACAGCGGTACCCACTTTATTAACAAAGTGTTCAGAAAACTGCTCAAGAAACATGGAGTTCATCATCGAGTAGGAACACCCTGTCATCCTCAGACTAGCAGACAAGTAGAAGTATCCAATTGACAAATCAAAGAAATCTTAGAAAAGATGGTAGGATCAACCCATAAAGATTGGTCTTTAAAATTGGATGATGCACTTTTGACCTACTAAACCGCGTTTAAAACACCATTCGGAACCACCCCAATTCCACTTACTCTAAGGAAAAGCTTGCTATCTCCCAGGTGATCTAACGCACAAACCAGAATGGGCCATCAAACTAACAAATTTTGATGCTAAACCAATTGCAAAAAGGAGATTAGACTGCAGAACCAGCATCAGTGTCGATCGACACTACTCCCTTGAAATTTTAACAAATATAATTAATATGAAATATTAAAAATGCATTGCACATGTCCATAACTAACACTATATAGTTTAAAAATGGTCTCAAACAATCCCTTAACAACTTTTTGGTTTAAAAATAAAATTGGAGAGTAAAAATGACTATAATAGGTTTTATTAAAAATATAAATTTTTTTTTCATTTCTATACAGATATATCAAAAATAAAAAAAATCTTATGTAAATATTTTTTTTTTAAAATTGTAATTTTTGGTTTTGAGAAAAGGATTCAAAATTTTTGTTTTCAGATTTTTTAAACGATTTATCTTTATATTTTTTTAGGAAAACTTTTTTAACTGTGTATAATATTACTTGAATTTGAGTTTAGAAAAACCTTGATGAATAAATATAATATTTTCTTAAATTTAAGGAAAACATTGATAAATATAGGTAGATTATCATATTTCTCAAAAGAAGCATAACTTTCTCACTGAAGTTTCTGACTATTCATCTCTCCTATGTTTATCGACAACCACAAACTTCAATTAACCTTTTATGTAGTTTATAATCGTACGATCTATAATCACGCTTTGTTTCAATAATCGTTTGACTGCAATAGGAATCATGTCATCATACAAAGGTAAAGGGAAAAGTCTACTTGATATATCATGGTTATTAGGTGTGTAACCATGATACAAGTCCTATTCCGAAGTTTATATTATATATTTGGATTTTTTTTTTAAGGTTTTACAGGTGTAAGAACACTTTGGACAGATTTTGAAATTCTAGTTAAAATAGGATCTTGAAGAAAATGAGAGCTGAAAAGATAAACTAAGTGTCAAGAATTTCATTTCAACTCAGTCGACACCCATCAATTACAAAATAGCCGACATGATTTATCAAGTTTTTAAGAATTGCAAGAAATTCAAGAAGTTTTAGTATTGCAGAAGAGTCCTCAAATGGCTATTACCTATATTAACTATTCCAAGAGCTGTGAAAATTTCTAACAACCTAGGACCTTAAAATCTAATTGAGTCACAGCTCGATAACAAACACAAAAAGTTGCCTAAATTGCTCTAAATGCTAAAGTTACTGTAGATCTCTTCTTTTTCCTCCTTTTTTCTCCTCACCTTGGTTCTCTTTATATATGCATCCAAAATCGGTCATCTTTCCTTTTATGTCCCCAATTAGAGTTTATTTCTTTACAAAAAAATTTCATATCTTCTCGATTTCCATGTTTATCTTGGAAGTTTTGCATTTATCTTTTTTTTCAATTTCTCTTTATCCAAATAGAGTAAACAATCATTGCATTTTCTTCTATTCTCGTTTCAATCCATTTAGTCGAAAAATCAGTGGTGTTAAGATCAGAATCATTCTTGACGAGTGATTTGGACTTTTACGAAAAAATAAGTCTTTATTTATTTTAATTGTAAAATCTCAATGGAAGCTTCGAATGAGATGAAACAAAGGAATTTCGATCGAGATTCAAAGGAGAACACAGTGAGGGACTTTCTAAGCCTCAAAGGTGTTGTGCGGTGACGTGTGGGAGAGGAAGAAACTCTGTGGCGGTGAGGAATGTTTTGTGGAGACGAGGAGCTGTTTTGTGGCAATGGAGCCTCTGTGTGGAGATCGGGGGTTGCGTGGCGACGAGGAGTGTTGTGTGGCGACAAGGAGTTGTTGTGTGGAAATGGGGAGTGTTATGTGGGACGAGGAGTGTTGTGTGGCAACGAGGAGTTCTTGTGTTGTGATGGGGAGTGTTTTTTGGATACGAGGAGTGTTCTATGTCGACGAGGAGTTTTGTGTGGCGACGAGGAATGTGTTTGGGGTGATGGGACAACGTGATGTGGCGATTGGAGTGATTGAGAAGAGTGGTAATTCCCTTCCTCCATTCTCATTTCTCCATTTTTTGCATTCTGAACTTTCAGAACTATCTTGTTTGTTTTACGTAAGTTTTCCACAAAGATTTTCCGAGAAATATTCAATGGAAGATTGTTTCGTAAAATTCGCTAAGAGATCATAAAAACCTTCCGCAAAGGACACTTTTTCTGATCTTCTTTGTTTGGATGGAAACTTGATTGTTTATTTTCTGGGATGATATATACGAAGCTTCGTTCTCATATTCTTACTTGAATAGGCTTAGCTCATTTGGTGTAGTTCATTCAAACATTTTTGGCTTGTATTTGGTTAAGAAATATCTTTCGAAAAATTTTAGCCGCTGATTCCGTCAGTACCGATTTTTACACAAACATTTAGCCCTCAGCTCGCAAGAATTTTCATGATATTCTTGCAATATACTTTTTTGTTAAGCATGTTAGGCGAAATCAATGGCAAGAAGGTCCACGGGTAAAGCCAATTTGCTCTGAAAGCTATAGTAGAATTTTCTCCTTTTGTCTTCTATAAGTGTGGAGTAAGTTTCCATTCTCCAAAGAATTCTCCTATGGTAGAAACTCTCTCTCACTTCTCTCATTTTGTTAATTTCCATTATGGCAACTAGTAGGAGAATGACTAGGAGTGCTTCTCGTTCCGCCAAAATCCCAAAAGTTCCTTTGGCGAGCCACATCCTTTCGGCAAAGAAGAGGACTGAGAGTCAAATTACGTAGCGATTCCGAAGGTGGAATCGTACCACACTCCATTGATCTGGTAGATGCTGTGGCATATTGGTTGAATACGTACGGTATTAACCCCCTCTACCGGGTCCGTGGTCTCCGGAGAGACCTCGTACCAGGGAGAAAGACTACAATGGACCAAGCAAAAGTATTCACCATTTCCTTGGACCATCCATGATTTCTATTGGGTTATAGACGATGTTGATTTTCGTTTACCAAGATATATAGAGAGTTCCAAGACTCCACCTCTGGGTTACTTTACGTGTTTTAAAGCGCAGCTTTTACGTAGTCGCTTTTCGTTCCCCATCCCAAATATCATATTTCAAACTATTAACCGTTTCAGGGTGGCGATAAGCCAAATCACACCTAGTTATTTGCAACACCTCGTAGGGTTATTGGTTTTGAGTTATGAGTGTGGGGATAACTCTTACTGTTGACTATCAAAAAGGCCTTTTGTTTCCTGCTAATACAAAGAAGCCAGGTTCTTATTGCGTCAGACCAATACCTAACATGGCGATAATCAGTGGGTTTTCTTCAAACGAGAAGCGGTTGCGAGACTTCTACTTTTTTGTTCCTATAAACAATGCCTCTGTTGCGGAAGATTTCCTTCCTACTTTTAGGCGCAAATGGAACCGAAAGGTATCGTAGTTGGATATCCCTATGGTTTTTGTTTCGATGAAATTTAAGTTGAGTTTTTCTTTTTTCTTTTTTTATGTATGTTACAATCCTATTCCGCCGTATCCATAGGATTTGTGCATTGTTAGAGACACTCTTCACGGTGGTCTGTTTTTCTGGGGTTATATTACTGCAGAATGAGTTCTCTCAGCGGTTGCCTTTCATCAGTCTCAAGTTCAACCTGATCCTTTGATTGACGAAATTTTGGAACAGGCCATGAATGAGTTTTTCTCATACGAAGTCTTCTTAGAGAAGTAGAGGTCTCCTAAGAACAAACACGTTTTTGTCAAAGAAGACAACATTTATGTTCCTGAGGCATCACTTCCCGAAGATCACTAGTACCAACATTGTTACCCTATCATTCTAGCGGAAGTGGCACCGTTCAAACCCCAAGGCCGACGTTTAATATCAAAGGACTCGACGTGAATACTGCCTACTTGGCTTCTCTTGGGAATCCTTTCAACCAGCCCACGACTGATAACGTTCTTGTTGGCTCGGAGAAATTCACAGAAGCTTCGCGAATGTGCATGGAGGTGGTTTTTATGCTTTGTTATTTTTTTCCTTAAGTTTACTTCTAGCTTATAATTATCCTTTTATCTTCCAGGGACTTATTGTGATGAACGAGGCCTATTTGGTGAATCGTTCAGAAATGCGGATGTTCCCCTTAAGATCTGAAGCTGCCGAGAAGGAGGTTGACCGGTTGAAGAGCGAGGCTGAAGTCAAGAGAATAGAGTGTTCTGTTCGTGAGGATGATGTGGAGAGGAAACATGCCTCTATTCTTTGTTGTGCTCAGAGACGGGAAAGAAGGGAAGTGGCTTTGATTTTCCAGGATCGTTCATCTCAGATTGCAGCTGATCTCGAGGAGATGAAAAAAGGTTCGAAAATCCTTTGGTGATTTCAGCGAGTGCAGGGGTTCTGTCGGAGCCCTATTTTTTTTCGAAGACCGAGGACCTTGATTATGATGCTGATCTAGTGAGGAGATCAAGACATCAACGCTTCAATGCTTGTGCGGAGTCTTTACTGTTTCAGATCGAGAAGAATCTAGGAAAGGTTAGAATGATCCCCATCTCCTCTGATTTTGAAAACATTATTCCCGGAGCTATGATTTAGGAGGGCGAAGTTGACCAGCCTTTGTTCCCGCTTGGCATCAGTGATTACGCCCTCGGGACTTTGATGACCGTTGATTTTTAATGCACGTATTTATATTTGTGATGTACTAGCCCTTTCGGGTTTTCTAACTAATTATGTTTTGTAACTTTGCTGTACAAGAATAAAGTGCCAACGTGGGGGAGAGAGCGTAAGTTCCTCCTTCTAGCGCCAAATTGTGGGAACCGAAATTCGCACTGTCAGTTTAAGTGAATGGAAGAAAGCAAAGAATACCTTACTTTCCTTGAGTTTTCGGATTCTCTGCAAGAGCCAACGACAAGTGACCAAATAAAAATGGAAACTACATAAAGATAACAAACGAATTTAGAAAAAGAAGTATATTTTGAATACACGTAAGAGAACTGCAACCATTACAAAAGAATATAAAAGATTTGCCTGCAAGATCTGTCAGCGATTTAGTTTCGTAGTACTAAACCACTTAAAACCTAGTTGAGTCGCAGCTCGATAGCAAAAGACAAAAAGATATGAAAAGTTTTTTTGATTTCGGACTGAACCTTATGGAAGGATGCCTACATACCCCTTTTGATGATCAAGCCAAACATAGTTCAATTAAAAGAGTGGAAGAAGAGATCAAACTGCCTATGAGACTTCGTCTAGTGATCGATTGCCAGTCAAAGTAACCCAAACTTTTCGAGAGTATAGCCAAAGGTTTCTAAGTGCAAAGAGTTCTAAGAGTCTAAAAAATCTTTCCTTGCGCTCCTCGCCATGGTTCCTCTTGTATATGCCTCCTAGGTCATCGTCTTTCCTTTTCTGCCCCTAATTCGAGTTTATGTCTTTGCGGAAGTCTTCCTTATCATCTCGATCTTCATGATTATCTTAGAAACTTGAAATTTATCTTCTTTTTCATTTATCTTCCACAAAAATAAGGTAAAATGTCATTGTAGTGTCGGCTCATACTTGTCTAAAACCGTAAGTGGGCTTTGGCCGCGTCTTTAGACCTTCTCAGGCTCTTTTTTTACTTAAACGTTATTACGATTTATTTCGGAGAAATCACATTTGGTACGATGTTGGTTCTATATGATGATAAAATCCAATTTATAGTCGATATAACAATGTTTTAAGTTAATCATTATTGTTTCAGACAATTAATTCGATATTTTATGAGAGAACAATTTTTTGATATTTATCGTAAAATTTCAACAGTAACTCCGATCGAGATGTAACGAGAGACTGTCTGATCGACGTAGATGAGGTTGACGCTGCTTATGGCGTCAAAGAGAAGAAGCATTTTTCACATTTTGATGAGGAGGAGGAGAGAGTGTTATCGCTGCTAGCGACGAGGTTCGGATTGGGAGTCGTCGCCTGCTAGCAATGAGGCCTTGATAGGGAGTCGTCGCCTGCTGGCGATGAGGTCCCGACTGGTAGCCGTCACCTTCTGGCGATGAGGCTCTTACTGGGTGTCGTCGCCTGCTGGCGACGAGGCCCGAAGAAGATGGTCTGGTCGCCATCTAGTGACGACGACGAGCTGAAGTTTTCGCATGTTGGTGATGAGGCCTGGAGAAGATGGTTGGTCACTAGATGGCAATGAGCATGAGCCACAGTCATCTGCTTCTGGAAACAAGACGAGGAGAAGATATTTTGATCATCTTATGGCGACGTGGTTCAACGGTCGGCGCAAAACGAACTTGAAACAATAAGAGGATGAGATGTCAGGACGCGGGAGTTTCTCATTTTATCGTATTTTCAGAAGTTATTTTGTTTGCTTTACAAGAACTTTTTCCGTAAGCATTTTCCAAAATTTGTGTTACGGAAGATTATCTCATTGATTATACTATTATATTTTTTCGTAGAAACTTTTGAATTTGTTTGAGTGAACATTGTTTCATTAAACTCGTCAGTTATCACAAAAATGTTTTTCTGATCTTTTCATGTTGGATAGATATTAATTTTATTCCTTGTCCGCGATAAGATATACGAATTTTGTTATTTTATCCTTATGCAGATTGGTTTGGCTTATGTCGTATAGTTTCTTTGGAATTTCTAGCTCATATCAGCTTAAGGCACAATTTCTCAGAGGAATATAGCCGTTTATTTTGCCATGATAGATTTGACCCCAACACATAGCAGATCATAATATTTGTAGTAGCTTTAAGATGAGAGTACTCGGCGGCTAATACTCGCAGAGATGCATAAACGTCTAATTATTAACAAAAAGAAACATTTTTTATCTCGTATCAATGATACTATGACTTTGACAGATAAGAGTGGAGTTAGGGAAAGACCTAGGTTTACTCTAGTTACTTAGAATCGATCCCAACTTACTTGACTCAATGTGATTTCT
>CAJHQP010009292.1:0-23029 GCA_905132765.1 Moricandia arvensis
TTCGCCCTTATTCAAATTTCGAGATACTATAAAATTATAAGTTATTTCATAACAGTAGATTGTTTGTTCAGTTTTTCTTTTTCTTTTTAATTTTATTGATCGAAAGACTTATTCAAAGTTCTTTAACACAAAAGGGAAATGAAGAATCGTTCAAAACGTTATGAGGTTGGGATAAGAAGTTCCTGTATGGGCTTTATAAAGTTTATAGAGTAGAAAAGGCCCGGCCCGTTAGAAGATGAATCAAGAGTCCATACAAGAATGAATGATAACAAGAATAGGCCATTCTTTATTTCTACTTTGGTTACGGAGTCTCGCAAAAAAGTTCTACAAATGTTCATACACAACTGTTAAAGCTATTAAAGGCAAAAAGTGAGACCCAAAACTCGGAGAAAAGTATAAAGTTTTTGAATTTGATAAGCGGGCAATAGATAAGGGAAAAAAAGAAAAGAAGATTATGTCGTTGTACTTCACAAGTTCATGTTTTTCACCTAAACTTTAGTCACTCGAGTAATCATCACGACGTGACAATCACACCATTCCAATAATCAAAATTAAGGAGCTAGCTAACCTTTGACATTTTATGATTATGGAGACAATCATCTCAATTACACCACGACCCTCGTATTGATGATACAAATTCTAATTCATTTCTTGACTTTGAGACCCTACAATATTTTGCCATTCATAAATCAGTTTTAAAATAGTTAATCATAACTAACAAAATAAATTATTAGCTGGAATGTGCTACCAAATAGACAAATTTAGAAATGCCGATTCTGTTCTATAAATTTTAAATTAAAAGCGTTAATGACATAGTGTGATTAAAATCAGAAGGCTATTCTGATATAGTAACAGCTATCTCAGTAGCATATGATCTAGCAACAATTAACAGTTCTAATTTTCAACCAACATGGTACTCTATAATGTTGTCGGTTCATATTATTTTTTTAGCAATATCTCTAAATGTAATGTCATAATAACAAAATAATTATTAGATGTGGACCATTCATAACATGTTTTATTCTTTTGACCGTAATTAGAACAACAAATCATTTATTTATGAATTTTAAAATTACTACGAATAGTTTTCTATTAACTTATAAAAATAAATTTCCAATTGTAATTAATTGATTTTATTTTGAATTTAAAGGTGTATGTGTTTATATGCTTAATTAATAATCCCCTATATATTAATCCTCGAGCATTACAACTTATAAGTGTAGCCACGTGTCATCACTATAATGACTTTCAGAATCCATAGAAAAAGTTGGTCCATCTAAATATAGATTATACCTTCATTAAATTAGCATTTGTATTGATTGGTAGTGCATAAAAAGATATTTTATATTCTTTCCTTAAATAAAAGCTACGGAATTACCTAATATGATTAACATATATGTGATAATTAATTTTTTGAATAATAAAGATTTGATAATATTTTTTGTATCCTTCATCATTTTTATTTAATTTTTGTTATTAAAAATATTAAATAATAATAATAACCATGTAATAAAAAATATATATTTTTTTCTTATATATTATATTTTGATTTTTGTCAAAACGACTATAAATTACTAAAACAGTTAAAATTCTTACAATGAAAATTTTCTTGGAACAATGTTTTTATTTTTGAACGTTATAACATTTAAGTGTGACTACATGTTATTATATATTTTAAGAATGATTTTCAGATTTCTTAAAAAGTAAATTTGTATATCTAAATATAAATTATATTTATATTAAAACTATCAAATTGATTAGTAATGCATAAAAAATATTCTTCATTCTTTCCTTAAATAAAAGCTACAAAATTATCTAATATAATTAATATATATATGAAATTAATGATTTTGAATAATAAATATTTGATAATAGTTTTTGTATCCCCCATCATTTTTTAATTTATATTATTAAAAAATAAAACAATCACATTAATTATATAATAAAAAATTTTAGATTTTTTTCTTATATGTTATATTTTAAATTATTTAAAATGATTATAAATTAATAAAACTATTAAAAGTCTTACACTGAAAATTTGTGAACAATGGTTTTACCTTTTTTGTTAAAAAAATACAAATAATTAAAAAATCATACATGTTATATAAATATGAAGTATCATTTAAGATATATTCATATTATATATATATATACTTTATTTTTTTAAATTAAAATATATATCAAATAAAAATACATATATGTTAATTTTGAAATTTCATTGACAAGGTATTGCGATCTGGAGATTTTAATTTTGAAATTCACATTAATTATTAAAATGGTTATTAATTACTAAAACTATAAAAGTTCTACTGTGTTTAATGTTTAAAATTTTCGTTACAACAAACATACAAATGTTGATAAAATCATATGAATAGGGAATTAAGAAGTTTCAATTAAATATTTATATTAAAAGATATTATATATTTATGTCAATATCATTTAAATTTAATTATATATCATATAATATAAATAAATGATTTCTTTGATTTATGTGCTTATTGCAGTTTAGTATATACATAATATTTATTTGCTTATCATTTATTTAATATATTCATTATTTCATAATATGTAATGAACAAAATATAAATAATAATGTGTAAAAATGATTTATATAAATAATGTTCTTCCCACATAATGTGCGGATCTCTGTTGATGTATTACAGTCGAAATATTTTCTCAATCAATCGAAACTCATGCATTTCGCTTGCGCGAAATTAAAACAAAGACAAAAAAGATGTGAATTAATAGAAATGCTATCGTAAGCAAAAATATTGTAGATTAAACAAGAAATCACCCGTGAAAATTCAAAAAAGTTTGAGATCAACCAAAATCCTAATTTTCTTTTCGTCTCCAAGTCAACACTTTCAATGTTTGTCCTTAAATGATATTGAAATAAATAAATATATATTGAAATATATATATATATATATATTTCAATATCATTTAAATTAATATATATATATATATCATATATAAAATATATAAAATATTAATTTCAAAATTTACATTGAGTTGGAAGTCTCGGTTAATAAATATTCATATTAGTAAAAATAATATTTTTGTTATAGCAAATATAGAAATGCTAATACAATCATATGAGTAACAAGATTCAATAAATAAATATTCATATTAAAATATATTATATATCTATGTCAATATCATTTAATTTTACTTATATACTATATACAATAAATAAATGATATATTTTGATTTTTATCAACAAAAAGTATTGTAAATAAAAGGAGAGATTATTTTAATTTATGTTTTTACTCGAATTTAATTATATACGTAATAGTTACTTGCTCTTCAATTATTCAATATATTTTGAAATTGTATAATATGTAAAATAACACAAATAAATAATAATATCTATAAATAATTTCTATACATAATTAATATATATTCCGCGCAAGTACGGATCTCAAATGTTATTTAATCATATCATTTCAAAAATACGATTCTTCGTATCGAAGTGAGATAGTAAATTATAACATTGAGATAATATCATTGAAGTTCAATGTAAATTAATTAGATTTGAAAAATATCAACAAACATGACCCTATAATCGACATTATATTGATGATCCATGATTATACGTTTGAAGACTTATGACATGGTTGGACGATCGAAGTTAATATTCAATAATTATTAATATATAAATTTCACCCGCGCATGCGCGGATAATCACCTAGTACTAAATTATTATATATAAAATGAAAAATAACACGTCACTGTTCTTCTTCACTATAGAGATTTACAGTTGACAAGTAATCTCTCTCTCATCTCCTCAAGCTTTTTCTCTCTACCAATTAAAGCTTCTCGCTTTCCTCCGTTAGACCCGCTCTCTGTCCAGCTTTCTTCTTCTTCGTCTTCGTCTTCGTCTTCGTCTTCCCCACAGGCCCATCTCGTCTGCGCCTCTCTATACGATGACCTCGAAGAACAACGGCTTGTCAGCAGCTCTCGTCTCGAATCTCCAGGACGTGCTTTCCAAGAGAAAAGGAGAGAACGATGGATCCTCCGAAGAAGCTCCGTCTACTTCTGTTGCGGCGAAGGAGGAGGTAGAGAAGGAGATCGATGACGCAAGACCCATCGTTTTAGTTACCAATAGCGATGGGATTGATTCGATTGGACTCGTCTCTCTCGTTGAGGCTTTGGTTAACGAAGGGTTATACAATGTCAATGTTTGTGCTCCTCAAACGTGAGGATTTTTGGTTTTGATTTTGTTCATATTATTGTTAAAGTTTCGAACTTTATGTGACCCATATGGCTTTGTGAATTGGAACGTGGCAGGGATAAATCGGTTTCTTCTCATTCTATGACTCCTGGAGAAACCATTGCTGTGAGTTCTGTTAACATCAAAGGTGCCACAGCCTTTGAAGTTTCAGGTACGAGGATTTTGATTGAATGATTGTTACTACAGTTGTTATAATGGATTTGGTTAACATATCTATCTGAAAGTTTGAGTCTTTGTTGCAACATGATCTATTGGTTTCTTAACAGAGGTAGTTAGCTCACTGTAATGTAGTTGAGCTATAAAGGATCATGTCCATAGTGTTAGAGGATGAGCTATAAAGGATCATGTCCATATTGTTAGAGGTCACCGGTTCGAGTGACCGCTGGGATGAAACTAATATTACACCTCCTAGTATTCTCTCTATTCATAGGCTTTAAGGTTATTGTTTTGTCTCAGGGACTCCTGTGGACTGCATCTCATTAGGATTATCTGGAGCGCTTTTCGCTTGGTCAAAACCAATACTGGTTAGCATTTTGTAATCATCTCATTATATATGATGTTATGGTACTACCTTGTAATTTCTGCATCCTTTTCCTTGATTTTTTTCTTCAGGTAATTAGTGGAATCAATCAGGGATCAAGCTGTGGGCATCAGATGTAGGTGCTTTTTGTCTTTTTATATAGCGTGTTATTACTTGTTTGTCCATCTGCTATGTGTTTCCTGATGAGGGGATATTTCAGGTTTTATTCTGGTGCAGTGGCTGGAGCCAGGGAAGCTTTGATTTCTGGAGTACCCTCTTTGTGTTTATCATTAAACTGGTGAGTATATCATGGGAATGCATGCTGCTATGTATCATGGGGACGTTTTGGCCATAACTTTGATATTATCTCTTATAGGAAGAAAGATGAAAGCAAAGAAAGTGACTTTAAAGATGCTATTGGTGTCTGTTTACCTTTGATTAACGCCACAATTAGAGACATAGAGAAAGGAGTTTTCCCTAAAGATTGCTCTCTCAACATAGAAATTCCAACATCACCTTCATCGAACAAGGTTGCATTTCTAACTCAGAAACTTGTTGTTGGTTCGAGTTCTGTATGTTGAGGACACAATCTATGCTTGCATTGGTGAAATTAGAGCCTCACTGGCCAATTGTTTAGGGAAGTTGACGTTTCATGTACATATGAATAGGGGTTTAAGGTAACAAAACAAAGCATGTGGAGGCAGAGTCCTAGCTGGCAAGCTGTTTCAGCTAACCGTCATCCTGGTGCTGGGAATTTCATGTCCAACCAACAAAGCCTAGGAGCTCAACTTGCCCAGCTTGGCAGAGATGCTTCAGCTGCTGTGAGTTAATTCCTTCTATTCAAAAGTTTGGTCCAGAAGGTTCAAGTTTAGTTAATTAGATACTGAGATTAAGATATCTGGTAATCTCAGGGAGCCGCTCGTCGTTTCACCACACAGAAGAAGAGTATTGTGGAGATTGAATCGGTTGGTGTTGCTGCTAAAACTGATAGCCGTGTTAAAAAATACTTCCGCTTAGAGGTAAACAAAATTTGAACCATTCTCTTCAGAAATCCTTTTGGAGATCTAGTTTGTACCATTGTGTTTGAGATCCTGAGTCCTGACTATGTTTTTGTTTAGTTTGTGGATAAAGAACAAGAACATACGGATGAAGATTTGGACATCAAGGCTCTAGAAGATGGTTTTGTAAGTTGGCATGATCACTCTCTTTTCTGTATCAACCCTTGGGCTTATCTGTTATGTGAAGAAATGCAAAACGAGATTGTATTGGATCTGATAAAGTTGTTACAGGTTTGAGAGAATTAATATTGGGAGTCTCTCTCCTCCCCCTTACAACTTTTGATCAAACTCTTGATAATCCCAAAATACAATCATCCTACGAAATATATAGTGTAGTCTACGTGCCCAACATCCCACGTGACTCCTTAACCGCCTTCTCTATGCTCTCCTTCCTTTATTCCTTTATTCCCTTCTTAGTCTTCATACTTTGTGATACTCACGTACCCCCTTCCTCCTGCTCCACGTCACCCCTTTCCACAAAGTATTTCCCTTGCTGATCCTTCTTCTTTCTCCTTGCGTATTGGAACAGAATGGGAGGGCGCAGATCCTCATATCTAACATTACCCCCCTCTGCGAAATTGACCTTGTCCTCAAGGTCGAACTCAGGATACTGTCCTTGAATCACTTTCTTCCATTCCCACGAACTCTCATACTCTGGCAGCCCTTTCCACTGTATGAGGACCTCGTCCTGTCCAGTAACCGGGTTGATCCGAGTGCCCAGAACTAGCTCAGGGTGAGCCTCCAGAGCTCCCTCCGCTGTCAGCTGCTCGGGTAATGGAACCTGGTGTAACGAATCCCCTACGGCCTTTTTCAGCTGAGAGACATGGAAGGTGTTGTGAATCCTAGCCTCTTCCGGCAATTTGAGGCGATAGGCTACCTCTCCTACTCGAGCTACCATTTCAAATGGCCCGTAGTATCGAGCTGAAAGCTTCTCATTCACCCGCCGAGCCACTGTCTTCTGTCTGTAGGGCCTTAGTTTCAGATACACGAGCTCTCCCACTGAAAAAGTCACATCCCTTCGATGACCATCTACCTGTCTCTTCATCGCTTGTTGAGCAGTGTGAATATGCTCCCTAAGCAAAGCCAATATCCCGTCCCTTTCCAATAACTTGCTCTCCAAGTCAGCGTTTGAGGTGGACCCTGCCTCATACTTTAGCAATGACGGTGGATCTCGGCCATACACGGCTTTGAAGGGTGTCATTTTGATGGCGGAATGGTAGGACGAATTGTAACACAGCTCAGCCCAAGGAAGGAAACGTGCCCATGACTTCGGCTTATCGCTTGAGAAACAGCGGAGGTACGTCTCCAACCCTCGGTTTGTTACCTCTGTCTGACCGTCGGATTGAGGGTGATAGGCTGTGCTCATGCACAAGCTAGTCCCCGCCAGACGGAACAACTCCCTCCAGAACAAACTCGTAAACACCTTGTCCCGGTCTGACACGATTGTCTTGGGAAAACCATGTAATTTCACCACTTCTTGAACAAACACCACTGCCACGTCCACAGCTGTATACGGATGTTTCAACCCAATGAAGTGGGCGTACTTGGATAACCGATCAATCACCACCAGGATAGAGTTGTAACCTTCGGATCGGGGAAGCCCTTCCACGAAGTCCATTGCGACATCTTCCCAAATCGCCGTGGGAATCGCCAATGGCTGTAACAGACCGCTAGGAGCCAACGTGGAGTATTTGTGGCGTTGGCACACTGAGCACGCGGCCACGTACCTTCGGATGTCAGTCATCATACCCTCCCAATAAAACATGTCTCCGACTTTCTTTTGTGTTCTTAACACACCTCCATGCCCGCCCAATCTTCCATCATGTAACTCTCTGAGTATGATTCCCACCAGAGGGGACTGTCGAGGTAACACCACCTTCCCTTTCCTCAACAGTCTCCCCTGAATTACCGAGTATTCAGGATGCGCCGCCGGGTCTTCCTTAACAGCCTGACTCAACTTAAGCAACTCCGGATCCTTCATGACCTCCGCTTCTACATCTTGGAGCTGTATAGCTGTTGGAACCGAAAGGGCCAACAACTCAGCCGTCACACCTCGTCTTGACAGAGCATCCGCCGCTTTATTCTCCAATCCAGGCTTGTACTGGATCTCGAAGTCGAACCCCAACAACTTGGATAACCATCTCTAATATTCCATGTTGATCTCCCTCTGTTCCAATACAAACTTCAGGCTTTTTTGATCCGTTCTTACCAAAAACCTCCTCCCCAATAAGTAATGCCGCCACTTTTGTATAGCGAATACAATCGCCATCAACTCCCTCTCATATACCGACTTAAGCCTTTGTCTGCCTGAAAGAGCTTGACTGAAGTACGCTATTGGTCGTTGCCTCTGCATCAATACCGCCCCTAACCCTGTTCCAGACGCATCAGACTCAACCACAAACTGCTCCTCGAAGTCAGGTAGAGCTAACACCGGTACAGATACCATTGCTTGCTTCAGTTTAACAAAAGTTTTTGCAGCCTCCTCCGTCCACCCAAACTTATCTTTCTTGAGCAGCTCGGTAAGGGGTTTAGCTATTATCCTATACCCTTGCACGAATTTTCTGTAATAACCAGTAAGTCCAAGAAATCCCCTGAGCTCCTTTACATTCTTTGGAGTTGGCCAGTCTGTCATTGCTCGTAATTTGTTATCATCAGCGGCTACCCCTTCGGCTGTGATAACGTGGCCCAAGTACTCAATGCTCGTGCTTCCAAACTCACACTTCTTCTGATTGGCATACAACTGATGCTGCTCCAGCTTCTCGAGCACCAATCTCACGTGTGTTACATGCTCGTCCCTATCCTTGCTGTACACGAGGATATCATCGAAAAAAACCAGTACAAATTGCCTCAGATAGGGTCGAAATACCTCATTCATGAGGGACTGGAAGGTTGCCGGTGCGTTGGACAGGCCGAACGGCATTACCAGGAACTCGTAGTGCCCATCGTGCGTCCTGAATGCCGTCTTTGGGACATCTGAAGCCTTCACCAAGATCTGATGATACCCGGACCTGAGATCCAATTTAGAGAACACCACTGCACCCTTGAGTTCATCGAGAAGCTGGTCTATCATGGGTATTGGGTAACTGTCCATTACTGTAGCCTTGTTCAGGGCTCTGTAATCCACGCAGAAACGCCAGCTCCCGTCCTTCTTTTTAACCAGTAACACCAAACTCGAGAAGGGGCTAACGCTCTCCTGTATGATTCCAGCCTTCAGCATGGTCGTAACTTGCTTCTCGATCTCCGTCTTTTGCGCCTGAGGGTAACGGAAAGGCCTTACACTGACTGGATCGCTTCCCTGGATCAGGTTAATTGCGTGTTCCCTTCCTCGGGATGGAGGTAATCCTGTCGGCTCTTCAAACACACTCGCATATCGTTTCACCAACGCCGACATGGCCCTGGTTAACTCTTGAGTAGTCTCCTTTTTCCCCACTATCTCCCTGCACTCCACCACCATACCGTACTCCCGATTTCCCAACAACTTCCTCATTGCTTTAAAAGAAACTTCAGAGCTGCATATGCCCGGGTCCCCTTGTAGCACTACCACCTCCCCTCTCACCGGAATCTTCATCACTTGTAGTTTCCAATTGACTCTCATTTCCCCAAGTGTTTCCAGCCATTGGATCCCTAAAATCACATCCACGTTGTTGAGCTCCAAGGGAAGGAAATCTGAGGTGATAGAGTGGTTCTGTATCATCAGAGTAACGTTCCTGCAGATCCCGTTTCCTCTGACCGGCTCCCCTGACCCCGTTACTACTCCAAAACTTCGTGTGTCCTCCGCCTCTAGTCCCAACTCCTTCATCAGCTTGAGATCGATGATGTTGTGGGTGGCACCACTGTCAATGAGTATTGGCGCTTTGACGTCTCGCACCACTCCCCTTAGTTTGATGGTTCGTGGTGAAGAGATCCCCATCGCCGACTTAGTAGACAGCGCTGCACATTCTGCGAACTCCGACGCCTCTTCTTCCTCTTCTACTTCCTCATCCTCCTTTTTTTCCTCGTCTTCATCTTCCTGGACCACAAGCACCATTAACTCCTTATTCGGGCATTCGTGCCTCGCATGGAACCTTCCCCCGCACTAAAAACACAACCCCTCCGCCTTGTACCTCGCGTACTCCGCCGGAGACAATCTCCGCGTGTTTCCCCGCCCGAGTCCCTGGCTATTAGGGTTCGTATTCATCGGTCTTCTGTTCGGGCCCAGTCCCCTTTCTGGTAAGTTCGCCTGTCTGGGCCTTTGGTTATTGGGCCCATTACTTGGATTATTGATTGGTCCACTTCTACTCGGCCCAGTCGTCGTTGCTGAGTAAACCCCTCATCCTCTAAACCCTTTTCCCGTTGCCGTCTCCGTCGATCGATCGGCAAACCCAGCCCATTCCTCCACCATCTTGGCCAGACTCATCATCTTTCGAAGGTTACGGGGTTCGAGCATCTTTACGCCAGCCTTGATTTGGGGTTTGAGACCGATCATGAAGGCCATCTCCAGAACCTCATCGGAAAGTTCTGGGGCGTTTGTTGCCAACGAGATAAAGTCCCGACAGTATTCTCTCACCGTCCCATCTTGCTTCAGGGTTAACAACCGCTCTCTCGCCGTGGTATCATATGTTGTCGAGAATTGCTCCAGCACTCGGACCCTCATCTGATCCCAGCTGACGAATGGATCACGATCTCTCTCCCATCGGTACCACAGCAACGCCTCGTCGTCGAAACACATTCGCACCGCTCTCAACTTCCTTTCCTCCGAAAACTCACCCAGCTCAAAGTACTGCTCGACACGGAGTACCCAGCTCTCCACGTTGTCCCCGTTGAAGTTAGGGATTTCTAACTTCCGTGTCAAGTCATCGTGTCTCCCTTCTCTCTCCGCTCCGGCCCGGTGAACGTAGTCCCCGAAGTGGCCAACTCCCCCGTTCCCCTCTTCTCGTCTCAACCCTCCTGTCACTGTGACGGACCCCGATCGCCTCTCCGATGTACCGGCACGAAACAGATCACTCCTCTCTTCCTCTCCTTCGATCTGTTTGCTCGGCCTTTGGATCGGCCTCGAGTCCTCTTCCTCCTCGTTGGTCTGCAGCTTTGCCTGAAACAGAGCTGCAAACTCCCTCTTCCGAACCTCCTCTTCATCATTCATCCGCTGCTCGAGTCGGTCTAAGACACCCATCCGATTGCGGATCTCAGCCACACTCTCCCTGAGCTCACCCACACTACGTTCAAGTGTCCCGATCTTCCCCACTTCTTCTCTCAAGCCTTCCACCGTTGCTTCAACATCCGATTTCTTCGTAGGTGCCATTTGTCCCTGTCACGACTGGCTCTGATACCAAGTTGTTATGTGAAGAAATGCAAAACGAGATTGTATTGGATCTGATAAAGTTGTTACAGGTTTGAGAGAATTAATATTGGGAGTCTCTCTCCTCCCCCTTACAACTTTTGATCAAACTCTTGATAATCCCAAAATACAATCATCCTACGAAATATATAGTGTAGTCTACGTGCCCAACATCCCACGTGACTCCTTAACCGCCTTCTCTATGCTCTCCTTCCTTTATTCCTTTATTCCCTTCTTAGTCCTCATACTTTGTGATACTCACGTACCCCCTTCCTCCTGCTCCACGTCACCCCTTTCCACAAAGTACTTCCCTTGCTGATCCTTCTTCTTTCTCCTTGCGTATTGGAACAGAATGGGAGGGTGCAGATCCTCATATCTAACATTATCATGATACGGAATGTGTCTGGTCAGGATACTAAGCTACTTACTAACCCTTTTTGTAATGACAGGTTTCTGTGACTCCACTCTCTCTACTTCCAAAAATGGATTCAGAAACTCAAGCTGCAGCATCAGAATGGATCTCCAAAGCCCTTAACACTGATCAATGAAACAGGCCATACTCGTAAATTATGTTACATGATCTGGCCAACAAATCTGGTAACTAGATTCTGCATTTGTTTCTCGTTTTAACCCCTTTTGTTTATTCTATTTATTCGATCTCCCTATACAAGTCTAGTGGGTTGTTTTTCTTGGTTTGTTTGTTTGTCAGTAGCTGTTCAGGAACACTTACCTTTGTAATTGAAAAAGGGTTGGCCTACTTTAACTCTGTTCCAAATTCATAGAACTTTGTATTAATGTTTGTTTTGTATACCTTTGATTGAGAAGAACGGTCCCAAATCCCTTGGATGAAAAGAAAAGGGTCAGGGTCTTAGTTCCACTACTACCGTCCCATGTTTTCCTTTATTCCAAGTTCTTGAAAAGCATTAACCTATTTACACAATCTACATAGAGTCTGAATCTTGGTATGGATTGGTTTCATAGATATTGGAAGACAGTATAGTTTAAAAAAAACTAGTGGTGGTCTTGTAGTATGCCTCCCCTTGTGTGCTAATCTCTGATAGTTTTAAAATAGTTCGTCTTTCCTTGCTTCGAGCCTCTGCAGTTCACTTCCTCCTCGGTAAGACAGCCGGTTGCTGAACTGCATGGACTAAAAACTGTTCGAAAGTTACCGGTTGATATTGCTTCTTGAAGGTCAATTCGTTGAATAGCTCAAGGAGATTCACTTATTTCAGACAGTCCACGTCTTAGACATGTTCAACTACATGATCTGAGAGAATACTATTGTCTTGTGTGGCTACTTCCAGAACCAAGCTAATTCACATATCTTATGATATCCTCTGACTGAATAAACACACACACACACACACGTAAGTCTATGATAAATATAAACAAGAGTTTGTTTACTGACAAACAGATCTCAGTTCTGTCTTGTTTAATAATGACTACTGCAAAGTGCACACAATATTGATTCAAACATATACAAGTCAAGTTGAAACATGGCATAGCTGAAGTTATCATTTAAGAGACAAGCATTTGCTTCATCTACTCCAACATGTCTATCCACTATACTCTTTACACCGATTCCATCATCTACACTATCAACAAGAAGCAGGACTTTCCGGTGCGCAATCATATCTTTGATGGCATCATAAGAGCTGCAATGAAAGCTACTTTGCATGAAAACTTCATCACTAGCAACCATCTTTGGCAAATTTAGTATAGTGTCTTGTCTCTGGATCCTCTTGAATTCACTCAAGAAACAAAAGTACTGCAAGGGTCGTCTTCCTAACTCATACCAAACACATCGATCTTATTCATTTTTTTTCCTGCCTGAATCGAGAGAGAACACGAGCATCTGATGGACATGTTTCTATGTGATGAACATAATAAAGAGGTGATCTTACTCTTCTTGCTGTGCTTTGCTTTTTTTTGATTAACAAGCTTTATGTTATGGTACTTTGTGTTGCGTTTTTTTCATGAACTGTGTGCTTCCTTATTTTACGATAAAGAAAAATAAGACAAAGCCGAAAGAGTTATGAAAAATGTTAAATAATACATTGAACTTGTTGTTCATAGTTAACGCCTTTGGAAGCGAATATAAACATCTTACACGAAAGCAAATCTTTATTCACCTACTCATTACTTAAAAGACAAGATAAACTGAAGGATGTGGTCTCTTTTTGATTTTTCACCAAAGAAAGGTAATTAACTTTTGTTTTTTGGTCCCTATGGGATGATGAGCACTCCAGTACACACGTGTCCAAGTTCTTATGGATGGATTAAGAGCTCAAATCCTTATAACACATGGGAATTAAAATTGTAATAGCATTCATCTTTAGTCTCCATTGATTTTTGACCAAAAGAAAGGTAATTAACTTTTGATTTTGGTCCCTAGGAGATGATGAGTTGTCCAATACCCCACACATGTCCAAGTTCTCATGGATCGATTAAGGGCTCAAGAAGTAAAACTATTTTATTCGTTTCACTAAGATAAATATTTTTAAAAAAATTAATGTAAAAATTGTATATTTTAAAAAAGAAATTAAGTTTATTAAGTTATTATTGATTAAAAATATTAAAATTAAAAATTATAAAATACTACATTTATACTAGTGATTTAAATGTGTTTTTATATTATGAAAATAATAGAAAATTCATCTTTAAATAATGGAGGTAGTATAACTTAACTTTTTGAACAAATTAAGAAAGAAAACAAGAAGTAGCAATTATTATGTTTTGGTTGTTCCAAGTATAATGGATGCTATGACTATGCTTGACTTGCACTAAAGCTTTCTTTCATTGCAAAAAAAAAGGTTAGGTACTTGATTAAGAACACAACCTAAGTTTTAGCATAATAAAATCTTTATTCCAATCTCATTTTACATGCCTACTACACTTCCCTTAAACTACTATACTATATTAGAAAAATTGTTGTAACAAAGTCTATAACTTGTAGATCAAAACTGAAATCTGATTCCAAACTGATTTATTCCAAAGAGAGATAGTTAATTAATTACGAGATAAGAAGCTAGTGGGAGATGACTAATGACTAAGTAAATACACCTAAATGCACAAATTTAAAAAGCTTCATAGTCTGCAAAGGACAACACACTTTGGACAAAAAGATAATTAAGGATTTAATATATGTAATTAAGTATCTTAGCTAACGTGGCCAAGATAGCTTATACTTTTTGGCTTCACTATTAGATTAACTAGGAAGACATCATACAACCAGAAAACTAATTATATTCAAAATAAAAAGATGGTGGAAAATTTAATATTGGACCTTGTATAATACATTATCATTTATTTTAGTATATAAACAGTTTTAAAATTTTATTTTAGGGAATTTAGGAATCTGAAATGTCAAATAATAAAATAAAGAAAAAGTCATTAATTTAGTTAACCCTTTTATTAAAAAAAGTCATTAATTTAGTTAACCCTTTTATTAAAAAAAAAGTCATTTTTAAATTTTTGTGTGTGGGGGTAAATGATTCTAGAAAGTGGGATAGGCAGAGAGACTTTATTCTGTGTGTTGGGGTAAAGTGAAACAATTAAATTAAGTTCTTAAATTAAATAATTAAACCACTTAAAAAAGATAATAATGAACTAGAAGGAGTGGTAATGGTGTCCATGGCTATGGTGGTTTCGTAAGAGAGAGAAAAAAAAAAGATCAAAGGAGACGAAGAAGCAGAAGAAAGATCACACAAGTCCAACACGACACACACACACACTCTCTGATTCACTGAGTTACATATAAAGAGACAAGAACCGTTTACTTCGGACAAGGAGACATGCAAAACTAATCTCTGTCCTGTCTTCTTCATCTTCGTTTCATCTAACACTCAAAAAGGTTTCTCTTTTACTCCACCTTTATCTTCTTCTGCATCTATAGTCTCTTGTTGGATCAGCTTTGATGTTAAAACTCTCTCTCAAGTCTTCCCCTTTTCGTTGTTCGAACTCTGGTTTATCGGTTGATCTTGTTTACTGGTTTGGTAATTCTTCTCTTCTCTTCTCAAGTCAACGCGTTTTTTTTGCCAAAAGATGTATAAAGTTAGAAACTTTCAATCTCTATTTGTTTCTATTTCTAGGTTTTTGAATTTTCTGTGGATATTGTTTTTGTGTATTGATGTCTTCTCCAATAAAGTCTTAATCTTTGGATCATGGTTGACTGGTGCAGGTCTTCTTCTTCTTCTTCTTCTTCTTCATCTTGTGAGAATAGCTTGTTAGTTTGTTATGCATCAGATGAATAAGAAAGATTCCACTTTGCCGTACCTTAACACTAGCATCTCATGGGGAGTGGCTCCAGCTGAACCCTTAAGCTTGAAGGTGGTTGATGCAAGGACTGAACACATGAAGCATACCACAAAGCAAATCAGTTTCCAGGACCAGGATTCATCTTCAACTCAGTCCACTGGTCAGTCTTACACTGAAGTTGCTAGTAGTGGTGATGATAATCCTTCCAGACAAATCTCTTTTTCAACCAAATCAGGTTAGTTTCTTACACTAGGTTCTTACTCAGTTTTGTCCTTTATGAATGTCTTCCTATATCCACTGGGAAGAGGAGACTCTTGCTTGATGCTTTGACTTGATCTTGATTGCTTTTGAGATATTAGATTGTTGCTATATGTTAAACTAGCATGTTATTTAACTAGAGAATCCATCTTTTTGCCGTAAAAGTGTTATCTTCTCAGTTACTTTCTTTGATGTTTGATTAGGATCTGAAGAAACTCAGCAGAAGGGATTTGCAACTCATCCTAAATCCGGCTCTATGACTGGACTCTCGAGTATCCCTTTTGCTCCTACGCAGGTATTTGTAAACCTTTAGTTTGTAATAATAGCAAACATCTGATGGTGGACTGATCTTATATCACACATGGTCCAGGCTAATTTCTCTTTTCACTATGGTGATCCACATTTTGGTGGTATGTTAGCTGGAACTTATCTACCACAGGCACCAGTAAGTTTATGCAATGCATTATTCCTTGCAAAGACATGTAACTTCCAAAATGGTAGATTATCTTGCTGTGTTTCCATCTATTTTGCAGACATGCAACCTCCAAATGGTGGGTATGGTTCCTGGTCGAGTTCCACTACCTGTGGAGATCACTGAAACTGAGCCAGTCTTTGTCAATGCGAAGCAGTATCACGCAATCATGAGGAGAAGACAGCAACGTGCTAAGCTTGAGGCACAGAACAAGTTAATCAAAGCCAGGAAGGTAATAATATATATCAAAACGCAACAAACAACAGCTTCTCATTTGCTCATCTCTGTTTATCTGATTGCAACAGCCTTATCTTCATGAATCTCGACATGTTCATGCTCTTAAAAGACCAAGAGGATCCGGTGGAAGATTCCTGAACACCAAAAAACTTCTTCAAGAATCCGAACAGGCTGCTGCTAAAGAACAAGAACATGTCAAGTCGGTTCAACTTGAAAACAGAAAGGCAAACATGTCTAGATTTGAAGCTCATTTGCTGCAGCACAACAAAGACCGTAGCTCAACCACCTCTGGCTCTGACATCACATCTGTTTCCGACGGTGTTGATATCTTTGGACACACCGGATTCCAGTTTTCAGGTTTCCCAACAACTCAGACTAACCGAGCCATGCTTGTTCATGGTCAGTCCAATGACATGCATGGAGGTGGGGACTTGCACCATTTCTCTGTCCATATTTGAGACAGTAGATCTCTGGTGCTGTTTCATGTTCCCACCAAAAGGGGAAGTCATCCTTGGCTACAACTACTAGTTCTATTGCTATTGTTTTCATTTCACTTTATGTATGTGTTAAGACATCACAAGAAAAAAACAAAACCTTCACTTTGGAACACACTTTTAATCTTATCTCACCATGTATCTCTTGTGTAAACTTGTGGTTTGATTGTCTTATAAACTTCCAATTCCTCTATGTAATGAAGAAGTCTCTGGATTATGTGTGAATATATGATAAATAAAACACAGATTCTGCTTCCACTCAATGAGTTTGTCTGAGGAGACAGTAGGATTCCTGAATAATTTACAATTTAGTTGACAATGTTTGAGAAATATTTTTAATGAAGAACATTGTTTATATATAAAGATCATTTCTTATACTATTGTATAATTGAATTTAGAAAAGAGGTAGAAAGATTCTACTTTTGAGTCTTATTTCATCACACGCTTGAGATACCTTTTCTTCAACACTTTCAAGAATAAAATACACACTTGTGTTCCTGAAATACTAACAATGATTATATATAGTCACAATCAAACATGTAAGCAAGTTATTAATGAATGACTTATGTACATATTGCTAAATCAAATCTTGTCGTGTGTCTGTTTACTAGTGTAAGAATATAAAAGTGTGTCATATGCCAATTACCAAATGGAAGTCGTGCAGGCCATACCGGTCTAATACCACGGTTATAGTGAACCAATCCAATTCAATCCCAAACCGGAAATTAACATTTTTCTTTTATTTAGAAAGAACTGAATTTAACACTATGATTGGAAACAAAAGAGAAAGCAGAACAGCTAGATCTTTCTACATGGTTTTCTCAGCTGTTATCACTATGATTTAGCAGAAAACCGTTTCAAGAACTTGTAGGTAGTAACCATAATAGTGGTTGCAGACATTGACATTGAAGCACACCTTGGTCCCAATCCTCTATAACAAGCTGTCCAGCCACCTTCCTAAACCAAGTTTCTCTCAAAGTCTGTCCAATACTTGGTCCACGCTTGTTATTACTACTATCTTCCCCATCAAGAACCTGCAGTCTCGTCTTGATTGTGTCCATTGGCATTGTAATCCAAGCAGAAACACTCCCAGCAACCGCAGCACTCACTCCTTGAACAGCCATTACAGTCTGGTTTAACCATGTTCCCATTATCTTCTCCTTTCTTACAAACATAACACCCAACTCCACCCAAAACCATCCTCTGTGCAACCGAGTAAGCCACCCACCAAACCGCATTAGACCGTGCATAAGTCAGAATCGATATCCCAATTTGCTTCATCAGCTCCAACAATCTTCCTAAGCGCATCAAACCCATTGACATAATTACTAGCAAAGCCACTACTTCCTTGCACCATAAGCCTCTGACTCCCCCTATCAACAGGAGTCATTATTAATGCTTTTTATGTTTGTTTTTAATATACAACTCACAAGCACACACTATTGATTCTTGAGTCTGGATTATGACACACAAACCAATGTTGCACTCACAATCTCATCTTCATATATGGTTACTTGATTAAGAAGTCACGAACTCACAATAATTCTTGTATTCATGAGATGTCTTCAATTTTTGTATAATCCTCCACTGAGGAATGCTTAACCCTTGATGAACTAAAATATAAATCAATAATTACTCAATGTTATTTTATTAAAGACTCATGAAGATAGTAGATGAATAAGATCTTACCATATTTAAACGTTAGTGTTTTTCTGATCTGTATTTCTCTAAGACATGCACAATCTAATCTTCTATAATAATAAAGTTGCATTTGGTCTCTCCACAGCCCTCCACGTCAGCAGGAAGATAGGGGCTTCTGACGCCACGTGGCATCTTAAAAAATGAATAAATTGGTTGCTTTGGTTTGCGCTGTTATTTACGTGTTGGGCTTTATCGTTGTATTTTAATTTCATTTGCATTTTATTACATTTTTATTTCGTTTGGGCTTCATGTATAAATTTTAAGCCTATATAAATTGAGTTTCCTCCTTTTCTCGCCGTCTATCCTTTTAGTTTAGCAGCCGTAAGTTTTCTGGAACTTAATCACCTTTCAGCTCACTGTAACGTCTTCCATTAATATGTACTTTACTCCGATCTTTAATGGGGTTAACGTACTCTTCCCACTCTGAAGCTTCCAATCCAACTCTTTGCATTCCAAAGTAACCGAGTGAATCAATGAGTATAAATATCTCATTCACTCTACGATGAACATCACACCTTCATCAACATCGAGAAAGATAGTTTATTCAGCTTATTGATTACGGCAATGGCGAATTCCTTCACTCTCCTTGCCGATCTGAAAGTTGAGCGCTGCTCCAACACTGCAGAGTATGTTTGCTGAGGTATTGGGAGATATGCAACATTTGTAGAGTTTCGATCCTTTTCTTAACCAGCTATTCAACACATTGAGTTGGACCATCACTGAGTTTTCCATCTCCGTGCGAGATATGCAAGAAAAGTATCAGGTTAAAGTTTAAGCTTGGATCCTTTTGATTAGTTCTCTCTGAATGATTGTGTTGCGTGATCTGCAATGCACTTGCAAGTATATGTATTCCTCTACATGCTTATCTTTGACCGGCTTTTGTTTTTGGCTTTGTCTTTATGCAGGTAATGGAGTTTCCGCAAAGGAAATGTTGCATGATATCTGAGCTTTCAAGCAATCTCACAAGGTCTTAGAGTTTTGCACTTCTGCAATACCACAAAGGCATTTCTTGATGGGACGGACACAAGTCATTGCAGGCTCACTAAGTTGATTATTTTCATCTTGAATCACATGACCTCGGCAGTAGATGAACAAACTATCCTTTGCTGCTTTTCTTAATGTGAATTTGCTGCAACTTAGAATATATAATTTGTGTGTTCCTTATCTTATTAATAGGAAGGTGCTGCTTAATGTCCCTGAAGCAACGCTGCCTGAAGTTGTGGCACCAGGAAGAGATGACAAAGATGGTAACACTTGCAATATTGGAGAGAAGCCATCTACTTCTAATGCTTTCAGTGAAGGACGTTCTGCAACTACCAAAGAACAACTTCCTATTGAACTATGCTTTATTATCTTTTCCATTTCGTTTAGATCTATTTCCCTTTTGTTTTAAAAATTAATGTGGTAGTTGTTGTTTCAATTATTACCAATGGCACAAACTGCCTTATTCCTCTGAGATGAGATAGAACTTGACTTACCAGTTTCAAGTGAAAGATCAAACTGAAAGCTTCTTCTACTCTCCCTCACTCAACAGGAACATTATTCTTATCCTTTTCCCGCAGCCTGACGGCTAAATCATCGTCTTTATTGGTCATTGGTTCATTCGGGACCATAAAGTATGTAATCATCACTTCGGTTTCTGTCTGTGTTTGACCACCGTAGTGTACCTAATGGAATTGATTACTTGACCGCTCATGTTGAACCAGGTACTACGTTGGACTTTTTCACTTTTTTCATGAGACGGATAACTATCTCATGTGATTTTCTCTTTCTGGGAAAACCTTTAAAAGCTTGATGTTCCCGTTGTTTGCTTTTTCTCATTTTCTTTTTGCTTTGTTTGCTTTCTCTACAATTCTAGATTTTAGTACAACTCTATTATAACAACAATTTTGTTTCACTTAGAATCATATAAATCAGTTCCATGTTAGTTTTCCTTCTCTGTAGTTTGACAACATAAAAGTGTAGATTTGCGCACTTGCAAGAACAATTACAGACTTATGACTCCAATTACTCATACTTCTTAAAAACACTCATGGTTGTAAATTTTATTTTACATACAATCAAAGGCGGACCCACGCGGGACAAAGGGGTGTCACCTGACGCAGGTTAAATTATCAAGTTTGTAGCCTATAACTAAAAAATACATAGCTCAATTGGTGTATTTACTCCCCTCTTGACCCTCTCTAATTGAGACACCCCGTACAAAGCCTTCTGCTTGCTTTTTGTCCCTTTATTTTAGTTTTAATTTGGCCTAAACCCAATTAGTGACATCCCTAATAGTCTATCATGGGTCCGTCACTGCATACAATACATGTGTTTGTAGATAGCTTGCACTTGACATATCAGCGAGTGTTGCTATAAACTGTAGACCTTTGTAGATTGAGGCTCTAAGCTACTCAAGGATTAGTCTATTCAGTAAAATATATGAATCTTACATTTATTCAATTAACTTGCATGAGTACTTTTTACAGTTTTCTCTAAAGGTCATCAATTTGCACGTACAATGTTAATAGTGAGAAAAATATTATAACAAAGTCATCGTAAATACTTTGTCTTTAAACTAAGGTTTTCTGAGTATTAATCAATTTTATTTGACATTGTCAAAGTCAAGAGAAATATTAAAATTGTTCTATTATCAAAATTAAAACAGAGAAACTGTTAACAATAAAATGAAATACTTACATTTTCACACATTTTAGTGGTTAAACAAGTATATGAATTCAAAAAACAATTACAGAAATAAGAAAATGAAAATTACCAGTAAAAATAAATATTGTTAATGAAAAATAAATAAAATAAATATATATTATTATATTTATATTATTTCGATTATTTGTAAAGGTTTTTTTTTCTATATTCAAAATACCAAATAAATGCAATCCCTGAATAAATATTTTCTATTTACTATTCTTTTTTTTAGAAAATAAAAAAGAATTTGACCGCTCAAAAATCACAACTAATGCAATTGTGTTATAAACAAATAGGAGTTCAAATAATTACAATTCAGCCCAAATCACGTATTCGCCACTACCTCATTAATAATTGACCGGTCCCGTAAGTAAGTAAAAACTAATCAATAAATAATTCTAAAGTAAACAAAAAAACTAACCACCATTTCAACACCACAAAATCAAAATACTTACTTCTAATATCAAGAAATATCAACTTAATATATGATTGTTAAAGATCCATTTGTGTTTAGTGCCTACTACACTACAAAAGGCACATGTAAGTTTTAGAAAAATCAATAGTCATCATATATATAAAAACATTTGAATAACTGCTTTTGAGAATTTGGAATGATTAATCATTTAAGTATAGTTGAATAATGAATATATTTAATACTATAGGTTTATAAAGAAATCAGTTTCCGACCAAAGTGTCAACATTCTTCTCTCACATCATGGCTTCCTTCTCTCTCCTCCACTCCGCCACCTACTTTCCTTCCCACTATGAACCTCACTCCTCCGCCTCATCCACCGTTCGATGCACCTCCCCAACCACTCCCTCCCACACTGCTCCGCCACAGAAGCACCGCCGCTCCGATGAGAACATCCGCGACGAGGCTCGCCGCCGTCCACAACTCCAAAACCTCTCCGCACGCTACGTCCCCTTCGACGCTCCACCTTTCTCCACCGAGTCCTACTCCCTCGACGAGATCGTCTACCGCTCTCAATCCGGCGGCCTCCTCGACGTCCAGCACGACTTCGCCGCCTTAAAACGCTACGACGGAGCGTTCTGGCGTAACCTTTTTGACTCGCGCGTTGGTAAAACCACTTGGCCGTACGGTTCAGGCGTGTGGTCGAAGAAAGAGTGGGTTCTTCCTGAGATCGACGATGATGACATCGTCTCCGCCTTTGAAGGAAACTCAAACCTCTTCTGGGCCGAGAGGTTCGGGAAACAGTACGTTCAGATGAATGACCTTTGGGTGAAACATTGTGGGATCAGCCACACTGGCTCGTTTAAAGATCTTGGCATGACGGTTCTTGTTTCTCAGGTGAACTAAAATATAGTGTACACACCTAATATATTAATTATATTTAACTTTGAAATGATAGTAATACCATAATATAAATCTAAATTATTTTTGTCACCACAAGATCTAAAATAAATCTTATTAAGGAATGTAAATATATATTTATACCCCTTGCTTAACTAATCTAGGCATATAGTTTAAAGTTATAAAGTGAGGTTTTGGATATGAGTTTGAAACTAAAAAAAATTAAAATTTTCAAAATAAAGTTTTTCTTGGTCATTTTTTTAGGTTTATTTTTGTGATAATTTTTTTACAAAAAACGGTTTAAAGATTTTTCCTTGAAATAATAACACATTTTAAAATATTATTTATAAATTTATTTAACAAAAATCAAAAATATTTGATAGTTTTATCAGAAAATTAATCATCCTACTATTTTTATCTAAAATATTTCAAATTCTCTTAATTATGTAAGATTTTACATGAAAAATCTAATATATGTTGAGGA
>CAJHQP010009293.1:0-23025 GCA_905132765.1 Moricandia arvensis
GGCATAAGTGATTTTCGGAGCCCATAGGAGATTTAGCATATGAGTTTCTGCAGAATGTTGCAAGACTTTCTAGAAAGCTTGTCCAGATCCGGTCGTGACCTTATCGGGATTTCGAAAACTGGTTCAGGTTAGTTATGGTTTCTGTGAGCTAATCTGAGCGTAGTGTGAAAGGTTTTGGAAAGATTGGAACTTGATGATTTGGGTGTGTTTAGGTAAGGCATTGGCTTTTGGGATTCCTACGATTATGCACTTATTGAAGAAGAACAAGAATTGTAAAGGAACAAGGAATCCGATATGTCTTGTTCTTTCTCCGACAAAGAGAGTTAGCTGTTCAAGTAACAAGTTTCTTTCTTATGCTAGTTATACAGAAACTTGTTTTGAGTGTTTGCTTGGTGATGGTTTTGGTAGATTTATTGATGTCCTGAGTGAAGCTGGAAAACCGTGTGGTTTTGAAATCGATTTGTGCGTATGGTGGAAGCTCTAAAAGGCCTCAAATTAATGCAATCTTATCTGGAGTTGGAAGACTTCATATTATGTTGTTTTCATCAAGACACTGCCTTGTGTTGGCTGATCAATTATATGACTGGTCTTTCTCTTTTAGGATACTGTCATTGGTACACCAGGTCGTTTAAGAGACCTATAGACTCTAATGAGCTTCGTCTCTCAGATGTTTCCTTTGGAGCAAGCAACAAAACATCTTTTTAATCATGTTAATTGACTTATCCCCTTAGGATCAGATAAATTTCATTGTTATTAGACAGTTACAGAAGTTTGCATATGCCAGGTATTGGATGATGCTGATTGAATACTTGATATGGGTTTCGAGGAACCAGTCAAGTTTATATTGAGCAAGATGAATAAATTCAAGTGGTAATATCGTGTATTCAATCCACGCTCACCGAATTTGTTAAGAATCTTTTTAGTATTACTGTAACTGATTACAAAGAGGAGCACGATCCCTCACGAGCTACCGTATTCTCTCCAATACCTATCCCTCTAAAAACTTGACCAATCAAAAATGATCCTCACCTAATCCCCTTTACAACTTATTTATACTACTATGTATTTGAAAAAAACTGCAAAGAGAAGTAGAGTCTTCCACTTTGAATTCTTCTGAGCTTAAGTTTTTCCTCCTTCCTTCTATGATATACTCTCCAATGCATATCACATTCCTATCCCATGAGGAAGAACCAACTCATGGATCTTGTTTGCTTCTCCTGCCAGATTTTAATGAAAAGTTCATCTTGTTTCATATCTGTCTAAGTTCCTCAGATGGTTTGCAACTTGGCCTATGGATGTTCACAAATTGGCTGAGGAGTTCATGGATCCATACCCAGTAAAGGTGGTTAGCACCTTGTTGCTTTACTATAAAATACCATAAATCTCAAAAGTAAATCTGTTACTCAGTATCAAACCCCTTACCATATCCTTCCTTCGTCACCTACTAATGACCAAGCGTTTTGGTGTTTACAGGAGAAACATGGTATTGGAAGCTGGCCGTCTTAGAGCGTTTTCTTCAGATAGTTTGATCTTTCTTTTCCTGAATCACCTCAACCTTCGATTTATTTTGCTCATAAGTTGCAGTGATTCTAATATTCACATAACTATTTGGAGGTTGGAAAGTTGTATCTACACATTGACATAAAGCACATAGCAAACGTACTAGGGCTTTGGCATTGCTTAAAGAAGGGTATTGTTGGAGCTGAGTTTCATCCGCCATACACCCGATCTGAAATCATGGATCGAATCATGAAAATCCCAATACAAACTGGATTTGAAGGTCCATTAAAGAGACAAAAATTCATCAAGTTGTCAGTCCACCTCGGACCCCCGAGGTCAAGAAAGTCAAACCAAAATACGAGGGAGTCAAGAACACTAAAGACCGCTATAGAGATGGGAGGATTCATGCCGAGAAAAGGGCCTACATTACGATTCGCCAGAAAAGAGCTATAAAAGGAGGAGGAAGAGCCAAAAAAAGGATCCCAATTTTTCATAGCAAAATGATGTAATAATCGATAGGGTGTAGACTCTGATACCAACTGTTCTAGTAACCGATAGCGTGTAGATGCAATTATTTAGTCTAAGAATGCCCAAGAATATCTACGTTGAATGCGTTGAGATCACCAATGATCTAGCCTAAAACAAGGGCTTAGAAAGCAAAGCTTCTGTTTTATAAATCAATAATAAGAATGTGTCTCTTACAAGCCCAAGACATCACTATATATAACAATATGAAAATTCCTAAGTCCTCAAGGATTATGAGCTAACATTATATCCTAAAGTGTTAGTATTAATCCCTTTAATAATAAGAAAGCATAACGTGTTTATCGAAAGCTATGAAAAGGAAAGTAGTAAAGTAAAAACCTGATGTGACCCTGATCAGCTACATACTCAAGGACATGAATTCAATGCAGGAAGGAGCTATGCAATGGATCATGGCACGACCTAATGGCTTACTGAAGAGTTTATTGGCCTGATTCATGAAGTATTAGACCGAGAAAAGGTTATGGGCCTTGATGCGGCCTTTATAAAGCATGGACTGAGTTTGGAGAAACATGAACGACCTGTGACCAACCTCCTTGATCAGGAAATGGGTTGGACAAACCTGGATGGAAAGGAAATGGAGTGTTTAAGTAGATATAATCGAGGAATGGACTGGTCTAACCGAAATGGTCAAGAAATTGTTTGGAAATGGAAGAGGAAGATCCTGGCGGAAAATGGAGCAACAAGATCATCTTCATAGCCGGAATGGACTTGAGGAACAACATGGTCGGATCAGATTTGAAGTGGAATGAGCCCAACAAATAGTTGGTCGAAAAAACCTTTATCAGCCCAAAAAATGGAAGGACCGACCACCTTGGTTTAAATGGGTCCAAGAGGAGAAAGAGTCATGACCATTATCTTATTTAGAACTTCTAAAGTGTATTGAGTTTTGGTTTTTATAAACCTATTAAGGGTTGGTTTTCTTTAAGTTCATTACTGGCCTTAATTAGAGTTTTCTAGTTTAGGATTTTCGTTTGGTATTTAGTATTTAAGGGAGGCACGACCTCAATGTAAATTAACCCTTTTCTTTTAATTAAACTTTCATTTCAGCAGAAAGTTTATGTCTCTCACGAGCCTTAATCCTTGTGTTCATAGTTTGACCATACCATCTCAATCATCCAGGGAAAAAACTCTCCTATTTACGTGAATTTATCAGGCACCAAACAAACCCAAACAAACGAGGTTACACTCTTAAGGTAGCTGACGCAAACAACTCAGGGATCCTCCATCGTTCTAGTGTGAAGAATCATCCCTTGTTCAAGAGTTAAAGCCTTGAATCCATCAAATCACATCAACAATCCCTTAACCACACGAGTCTTAGTAATTCTCGTGTCCATCCCATCATCTTCAAGTTATCCGGACGTGTACACCTATCCAAAGTCGTATCAAAACCAAAACCATATAGGAAACTGATCCTACGCTGCATCACAAAACTATACTCCAATTTCGTTCCATCTTGATTTGTCAAAACATACATTTGTATTCATATTCAGTATAATCAAGAAATACTCATTGTGCATAGTGATTCATCACTTATCCTTTCTATTTTAAACTTTCTTGTCAATCAAGTTTTACCAATTCGAAACCCCTATTTTTAGTGAATTTTAGGATTCATTATTTGGCGCTAGAAGAAGGGGGAAATTCAGTTTAAATTATCCCTCTGAAACCAACGTGAAATCACATATCAATGGCTGCTACCAATGCAGACATCACCAACTTTAACGGATCCAACCAACCAGGTGCGAGCAAAAAACATTCTCAAACTGACAACCAAGGAAATCCATTCTTCAGACCTCAAAATCGCTCAGGCGTAATCCACCATCATCGGCGACCCAACCTATCAACTTGCAGGCCTTGCCGGAAAGGATTCCCGAAAACGTACCTGATGTTTACGCTATTTTCCTTCAAAATGTAGGAAAACAAGAGACGGCGGGACAGCAGACCAACAAAGACTGAAACAAGTAGCTCGGATACAAGATGAACAACAAGCTCAGATCAACGAGATACTGGACCAGTCATCGTAGACCCTGCAAGGTGCATCGCTAGGAAGAAATGAGACATTTATAAGGACCAACATAACAAGTATCAATAACAGGTCGATCCAAGCCGAGGAGATGATAATACCCAAAGGAGAGATCGGATACATCAGGCGCGATCTAGCACGATACAAAGCCGAGCTTCAAACAGTGTGATCACAGATTTACCGAGCTACAAGCTTGGCTTCTAAAGTCGATCGAGTTATTACTCAAAGAACACCTTTCACAAGGAATGTCACTAGCATCACTTTTCTGAACATTAAGCTCAATATTTTGCTTTATGAAGGAAAAACAGATCCCCAAGCTCATATGATGGCCTTCTGTATCGGGACAGGACAAACTAACTTTAACGACAGAGAACAAGGTGCAGGATATTTCCAGCTTTTCATGGAAAATCTAGCAGGAGCCGCCCTCAATTGGTTCTCTCATTTAGAGGCCAATACTATTGACAACTTCAATCAACTGTCCACCGTATTCATGAAGCACTATTCCATGTTCATAGAAAGAGGAGCACCGGACACCGACCTATGGACAATGTTACATAAAGAGCACGAAACCCTCCAAAATTTCTTTGGACGCTTTAAAACGGTACTCTCGAACATCGTCATAATATATGTCGCTGGAATTCTGGCACTACACAATGCATTATGGCACAATTCTCGTTTTAGAGAGGAGCTCTTGCTAAAAAACTGGACACCTAGAAGACGCTCTCCACCGAGCATCAAGATATACGAGAAATGAAAGAAGAAAAGAAGGCACTGGCCATGCGTTGATGTCGAGATTAAAAGGAGATAACTTACGAGGGCAATGGAGATAGACCAAAGGCAGAGGTCCACGGAGCAACATGGACCGATATTTCAAAGTAAGCGAGGTTGAAGACTGCGAAGATGAAGAACAAAGTAGCTCAAGACCACCGCGCTCGTGAAAACCCATGCGGAACACCTGGAACATGAAAGACAAAGAGAGACACAAGAAGAATAAGTGGTGCAAAAATTACAAATAAGAAAGACACACCACTCATGAGTGTTTTGAATTAAAAAGTTATATTTTTAATCATTACCCAAAAAGGATTAAGGCAATTTATGGAAGATATAAAGAAAGCTGATGCGATCTGGATCAGCCTCTACTTCAAGGGTTTGAAGGCCACGTGTGGAACAGATAATTAAGTGCGTGAAGTGTGGTTCAATAGATCTTTCGGTGAGGTCATTGGTCTGATTCATGAGGTATTGGACCGAGAGAAGAAGAATGCTCATGAT
Source organism: Moricandia arvensis (assembly GCA_905132765.1). Lineage (NCBI taxonomy): Eukaryota > Viridiplantae > Streptophyta > Magnoliopsida > Brassicales > Brassicaceae > Moricandia > Moricandia arvensis. The sequence goes on from CAJHQP010009293.1 coordinate 5,336, forward strand.
ATGGCCTTGGAACAACCTGTACCAGCAATCAAATTCATAGCTCGACAAGAACATGAGCCAAAGAAGACCAGGAGGAGTTTGAAACACGAACTTGAGAAAGTTGGACGACCAGCTTACCATATGGATGAGCAAGCGAGAGTAAATGGACGACAATGGCAGATACAATGGAAATCAATGGATCGAAGCTTGGTTTGGATTTGGCAGCATGCAACACATGATCTAATGGACCAAGGGAGCATACTGAAGATATAAGAATGTCCCTAGGACGGTCTCAGAAGTGTGATGGTTGAGCAAGGCCCATATCAGGCCATAAAGAAAAAGGATCGACCACATTGGACCTTACTTGGTCGACTTTGGTTTGTTAAATGTTTTTCTGATTTTTGTACTTCTAAACCCGCTAGAATTAGGATTGGTGTTTTATAAACCAAATAGAGATAGGTTTTGGGTTTCTTAAACACTTTAAAATAGGTTTTGGTTTTCCTTTTTAGATTAAAATTAAGAGTTTTCTAGTTAGGGTTTTCTACATGTTTTATATAAGCCCAAGTTGCTGCATATGTAATCTTACACCATTCTTTTTAATAAAACCAGAGATTTTGGCTTACCTTTGTCTCTTTGGGGAACTTCTACCTGGTCCATTCACGTGGTCAAACTTGTTCATATTGTTTGAGCATCCATTCGTCAGCAGGAAGATTGCTCTTTTGTTTATGTGATTGTCCATCAGGCATCAACAAAGCGAGTTGACACTCGTAGATAGCTGTAGCAAAACAACATCTAAGTATTCTGTAGCCTAGGTGTGAAGTTCATCACGTTCATCCTATAGTCTCAAAGCTTGAGGATCTATTCCACCCTCCTTCAAGTGATTCGTGGGAGAGACCTGCTATCCAAAGCCGTATCAAGTGGTATCAGAGCCTCTTGAAGGTTAGGGTTTGGTTTCTTAACCTAGATCACATGTTCATCATATATTCAGCAATCTTCTATGTATTTTTATATAAAACATGAAGGGAAGGCTAAACAACCAGCAACAAGGGCGCTGTTGCAAGGAAGAAGAAAAGAGATCCAGATTCCACTGTTCTATGGAGAGTTTGATCCAGACACATATCTAAAGTGGGAGAAGGATGTGGATATCGTTTTTAAATACCAGAACCACAATGAGGAGAATAAGGTACATCTAGCAACTACTGGCTTAGGTGGGTATGCACTTGACTGGTGGTATCAGATTGCTAACAAAAGGAAACGCTGTGGAGAGTTGCAGATTTTTTCTTGGTATGAGATGAAGTCTGTCATGAAGAAATGGATTGTAGCTAAGAGTTATGGTCAAACTGAATTGGAACAGTTGCAAAGACAATCTAGATCAGCTAAAGAACGTGTTAGGACATTTAGAGATGAGCCAAAGACCTACTATGGTCGTGAGGCACAAAGAAAGTCGCAACTACTGCAAACACATCTTGGATATCTTGACTATTTGCACAACACACAATTCAAAGAAAACCTCAGGAACATGATAGATCAATCACTCAATGCTGTGGTCCAAAATTAACCAAAGAGGTCAGTCCCACAACCAACCTCAGGACTTGATGAGCTAAGCTATTACCAGAAGGAACCAGCAGAGAAGAAAGCAGAAACTGCAGCAAAACCGGCTAAGAAAGAGCAAGATATTGAATCAAAACAAGAGGAGAGTTTACCAGCCATGTTTGGTCACGTGATTGGCATAATAAAGGCTGAAGAAAGAGAGCTTGATGAGGCACTTATAAAGAGTCACTTGAAACTTTGATTGAACAAGGTGGATTCATTAGATCTTTTTCTTGTGATTACTGATCAAACCTTGTGTATGTGTTCAGTTCAATATTGTGGAGCATCTGAGGTTTTTCAAAGGTCTGCAACACCTTTTATTTGAATCAGGAGGAGAGGCACAAGGCCTTACAAGCATTAAAAACGTCCTAGTCCAGAAAGCAATTGCTACGCACGAGCAAATAATCCTTAAAGAACAGGATTTGAGGTCAAATCTTTTTGAAGGAGGAGAGGGGAGTGTATTTCAACACAGAAGCCAATGAAGGGAAAGGAAATCAAGGCGTGGATATATGCTTTAGTCAAGGACTTGCAAACGTGGCCACATCATCCTAAGCCAAAACAATTTGCTAAGTTTGGACGAGATTACTCGAGATGGACCATGGAAACGGTTGGAATGGTCAGAGATAACCCACGCCTCAAAGAAGAGTATGTGAGCTGTTTTACACGTCCACCTGATCATAATGAACCATCTAGTTGAAATACAAAAAGGTGGGAACATGGTATTGAGAGAGACGATCGAGATATGTTGATTCTCGGTCATATGCGGTTAGTTCGACCACCAGATGATCTAGAGAAGTTCTTGGACGTATTTAAAAACACAAAGGAGCACATGAGCAGTAACAACACACTGGTTATTTGCACACTACGTTTGGAACAACATAGGGATAGTTCAATCATATTAGATGGACTGGATTTGAGGACAAATCCTTTCAAAGAAGGTGAGGATGATGCGATCTGGATCAGCCTCTACTTCAAGGGTTTGAAGTCCACGTGTGGACCAGCTAAGTCAGTTCTTGAAGTGTGGTTCAATGGACCTTTCGGTGAGCTCATTGGTCTGATTCATGAAGTATTGGACTGAGAGAAGAAAAATGCTCATGATATGGCCTTGGAACAAACTGTACCAGCAATCAAATTCATAGCTCGACAAGAACATGAGCCAAAGAATACCATGAGGAGTTTGCAAAACAAACTTGAGCAAGTTGGTTGACCAGCTTACCATATGGATGAGCAAGCGAGAGTAAATGGACGACAATGGAAGATACAATGGAAAGCAATGGATCAAAGCTTAGTTTGGATTTGGCAGCATGCAACCCATGACCTAATGGACCAAGGGAGCATACTGAAGATATCAGAAGGTCCCTGGGACGGGCTCAGAAGTGTGATGGTTGAACAAGGCCCATATCAGGCCATAAAGAAGAAGGATCGACCACCTTGGACCTTACTTGGTCAATTTTGGTTTGTTAAATGTATTTCTGATTTTTGTACTTCTAAACCCGCTAGGATTAGGATTGGTGTTTTATAAACCAAATAGAGATAGGTTTTGGCTTTCTTAAACCAATTAGAAATAGGTTTTGATTTTCCTTTTTAGATTAGAATTAAGAGTTTTCTAGCTAGGGTTTTCTGCATGTTTTATATAAGCCCAAGCTGTTGCATATGTAATCTTACACAATTCTTTTTAATAAAACCAGAGCTTTTGGCTTAACTTTGTCTCTTTGGGACCTTCTACCTCGTCCATTCACGTGGTCAAGCTTGTTCATATTGTTTGAGCATCCATTCGTCACTAGGAAAATTGCTCTGATGTTTATGTGACTGTCCATCAGGCATCAACAAAGCGAGTTGACACTCGTAGATAGCTGTATCAAAACAACATCTAAGTCTTCCGCAGCCTAGGTGTAAATTTCATCACGTCCATCCTAGAGTCTCAAAGCTTTAGGATCCACTCCACCCTCCTTCAAGTTATTTGTGGGAGAGACAACCTATCCAAGGCCGTATCAAAAGCCATAGAAGCAAAGGAAATAAAGGATGAACCAGCTAAAAGAGATCGGGACACTAGAAGGTCGGGGACGTCAATGCCACCGAACTCAAGGAAAAAGGTTAATGTGATAATAATCGGGAACCCTTACGACGACGATACCGTGAGATCGCTTAAAGGATATGGATGGTAGGTGAATTTTGTGAAAGCGAAACCAGAAGACGATGCGGTAATAGAGTTCAATGAACATGAGATGGTGACCATATACTGGCCACAGAATGATGCGCTGGTGATAGAAATAATGTTGGCAGAGCGGCATAACCAATTCGCTCGTAGACACATGAAGCTCGGTAAACATGATCTACAAGGACATCTAAGATAAAATGGAACGGACCTAGCCGAATATGAAACCATCAAGAAAAGCTTTAACAGAACATCGCAAAACTCCCTCGAGACTATATGGCTACCAACTTACGTCGGAGGAATTATGTTCACAAAATTCACTATCATCGACTCGTGAGACATGTGCAACATTATCCTAGGAACCCCATGGATACATGCTATGAGAGTCGTTTCGTCCACTTACCATCAATGGCTCAACCTCCCGACAGCCGAAGGAATCACGGCAATATATGGGATCAAAAAGCAGCAAGGATGTTTCATATACATGAAAGTCTATTTAGATGACCTAACCAACCTCAGATGGAGCCAGAAGAGAGGAAGGGGGACGAAACATAATTTTTTTAAAAAATACAGGTTTTATAAAACCTTTTTTACTTTGTACGAACTACGGTAATGCTTGATCCACATCAGGTACGTAGGCAATCCACTTCAGGAATAACTTTTAATGTAATAAAATATTTCTTGTATTTCGTCCAAAAAACAAGCTTTCGAGCTATTACCAAAAGAATCTTTCAAGACTTAGACCAAAAAGAGTGGTATTTTCTAGCAACAACATATGGGGGCAGTCAGTCAATATAGATTGATCCAAAATCTGATTCAAATCCAATAAAAACAGAAAATCCAAAAATAAATAATAACTAAAAAGTCTCTTGACTTAGAGCTTTCGCTCTTCACATCGGCACACTGGCCAGGAAAAACCCATCTATTTTCGCGTCTCTCATAGATGACTTCTTGTAACGACACCGCATTAGTGAAAAGTGTCTATTAGGACCATTCATTGTGGCCCGCATGAGCTTAAGCACACCCTATCTTTTAACAGAAGCCGGGCTACCCCCGAAAACACTTAGGATATATGGAAATTACCAAGCATCGTAAAACATCTAAGTGGGTACAAGGTAAGCTGAAAACATTCACACCTAATACCAGTTCTGATGAAGGATAAGCTGAATCTAATTTGCACCTAAAACCGCCCAAAAATAAGTCATGCCCCATGCATCTGGTATTCCTCATAAGCACAAATAGACTAAATACTTGCATTAAAATGTTAAAACATTCATCTAGGAAACCCCTTGGGTATTTATTTGGATAAAAGGCTCCCCAAGCACATGTTCGGATAAAACCTTCCCGGGTACCGTAAATCCATAAAAGTACGAAGGAAAATGCAACAAAAACAACAAGAGATAGCATCCAAGAAGATCACTCCTGAGCTTGATGAGCGTCTGCGGCTGAGATGGAGGCAATATTGGATCCAAATTGATCAACGATCAAGGTCAGAGCAACCGCATCATGCATTTCTGATCGTGATCAGCGCCGAAGTCCTCGACAATGTCAACACTTATCTCAGGAAGACCAGAATGACCAGCATCAACAAACTTCAAGAAGGTGTGGTCTTGAAGGACCTTGTCATCAGCGAGAGCCCTCTTAATCCTTTCGAAGCAAGGTTTGTACTTCGCCAGCATGGCCCGACTAGCATTCTTCACAGTCTTACTAGCCTCCTTAGCTTTCTCAGCACTCAACCTCTGGATCTTGTTCTCGTGAGTCTTCCGTATTGACTCAAGCTAATGCCCAAGTTTTTCATTTGACACCCGAAGACCTTCCAGATCTTTCAGAAGATCGGCTTCACGACGCTCTGCAGCCACCTTAATGAGCTTGACCTGCCCTTTCACACCATCAATGCAGGAGCACAGCCCGGTTTTAGATATCTCGAGCTCCCGAATATTCTCATCCTTAACCCCTCGAGCTCGCTTCCGATTGACCTAGTTTAGCCTCTAATGCAACATTCCTGGCTGACGTCTCATGATTCTTAGAACGATCTGCAGCCAGTGTATCCTTATAACAGAGAGCCTCCCTCTCGGCCTCAGCCATAGTCTGAGAGCCTCCCTCTCTGCCTCAGCTGTAGTCTGACGTGCATCCCGTATCTTAATTTCATACTCGATATGGTTGCAATTCACCCAGCCCAAGTGCTATGACAAAACCACAATCAGACCAATGAAAATTAAACAAAGACATGATTTCAAAAGATTTAAGAATAACATAGATGCACATAAGAACGACAAAGCCATTCATAGAATTTGTTGTTAGTGAACATTTCTTTCGAGAAGCTAAGATCTCCATCAGGACGAATCTCGCGGCATAATCAGAAACAAAATTTCCCATCTCTAGTAAGGGGCATGTCCTCCGGAAACTCGAAAGAAAAATCATACGCACTTCTCAGAGAAGAAGACAACGGTCCGGTTCGAGAAATCGATCAACCATCCACTCGAGGCTGTTTTGAGTCGTGATCTCCCAATCCTGAAGAGGAGTGCTTCCTAAGGTCGGTTTCAAGACCTCGTCGTTGGCCCCTTTCCGATGACAAAGGAGCGCTTGACGGCCTCGGCGAATCTCACGATAGCCTACGAGAAAATAAACCCCCCGATTTTTACCAGCGGAGGGACGGCGGGAAGCTTCCAAAGCAGCCTCCTTCGGAATAGACTCCAGGAGAGAACCCCTAACGAAAGCCAACAGGAGAGGCATCGAATAAGACGAGGGCGCCATTGGAACCTCAACCACAGCATCATGACGGAGAGCTCCGACCAGCCCGGAAGTCCCAAATCTCCGCGGTTTTGGCACTAGTGCCACCTACACCAGCATTTTCGCCAAGAGGCACGCTATCACCAGAGCGACCACTGGCAATCGAAGATGCCAGACTTACTCCAAGAAAGCCCAAAGGTGCAGTTTCTCCAGAGGGACCGGAAGCAACAATGGGGTTGACAACAACCCCGCGAGCCGCTTTCCGAGCTGCATCCTCGGCAGCAGCCTTCTTCCTAGACTCTCTCGCCTCCATATTTTGGGTGGATTCGGTAGCCCTCTGAGCAATGTCGGGGATAACGGAAAATGGTTTCGCCATTTTTAACTTAAAAGAAACATAGCGAGGTGGTCAGAACCAAAAACTCAAAAGACGAAAAGATATAAAGACCGGCTTACCACAAACAATTGTATGAGCACTAGAATCGACAAGATCAAGCTGCAAAAACTGGAAAAGCAGAATAATTTAGAACAACCCCCAAAGTCTAAAACCGTAACCAAATGATCACGATCGAATAAGCGCATCATAGAACTTTGAAAAAAATGAAGACGGAAATCAGAAAAGAAAGAGAACCAAATCTTATGTTCTTTTCTCCGAAAACAAATGACAATAAAAAAGAGGTGAGGAACACAATAATTTATACCCTAGAAGCCAAGAATCACAAAAGAAATGATTGCGCCTCTTATGACGATTCGGTTTCCAAGGAAGGAAAGTCAAATCCTTTGATTTGCTTCAATCAAAATCCCGTAGATCAGGACTGCAATAAATAAGTTGAACCAAAATCTCGAACCGAGTCTTAGTAAATAAAGACCAATGGTTCCGAGAATCACCATATGGGCCAGACTTAACACCCGACCTAGATAACGACTATAAACACATTGGACCCATGGGGAGGGGCTATTGTTGGAGCCTGGTTTCACCGCCCCAGACCCGCTCCAAAATCATGGATCGCATCGAATCAAGAAAAGCCCGGTACAAACTGGATTCGAAGGTCCATTCAAGAGACAAGGATCCATCAAGTTGTCAGCCCACATCGGATCCCCCCCCCCCCCGAGATCGGGAAAGTCAAACCAAAATATGAGGGTGTCAAGAGCATTAAAGACCGCCATAAAGATGGGAGGATTCATGCCGAGAAAGGGGCTCCCATTACAATTCACCGAAAATGATCTATAAAAGGAGGAGGAAGAGGCAAGAAAAGGGTATCCAGATTCTCCATAGCAAAATTATATTCCAAATTCAATCCATCTTGATTTGTCAAAACATACATCTGTATTCATATTCGATATAATTAATAAACACCCATTTTCATAGTGATTCAACACCTATCTTTTATATTTTTAAGATTTCTTGTCAATCAAGTTTTACCAATTCGAAAATCCTATTTCTGAGTGAATTTTAAGATTCATCAGGTATTATCTGTTATGGGTACGTTATCCGCAACTATGTCTTATATTACAGTAATAACCTAGCTGGTTCTGTTTATTAGTTGTAGGTGGCTACTTATGTAGCAGCAAGAGGGCTCGATATCCTGGACATGGAAGTTGTGATAAACTATAAACAATACAGGATTATGTACACAGAATCGGGAGAACAGGAAGAGAGGGTAAAATGGGTGTTGCACACATGTTCTTCACGCAACAGAACAAGGTAAATGAGTTAACGTCTATTTTAAAGATTCTTTGAGCAGCTTCATTTCCAAGTTTTTTAGATAACTCAGTTGTTGTTGTCTCTCTCTCCCATTGTCTCTTTCAGGGTCTTGCAGGAGAGTTTGTGAACGTTCTCAGGGAAGCTGGACAAGTAGTGTCGGCTGATCTTTTGAAATTTAGCACTCTATGTAAAAAAAAGGTTGATTTCTTTGATCGTACTCTTGAGTTCTTAATCTTCTTTTTCATACTTAGTTTAAAATGGCTTATGGCGACAAGAGGCAAGGAGGTGGTAGCATAGCGCCAAACGCCATGGCTCCAAAAGGCGCGCACTTTGCGTATGCTGCAACAAAAAGGTACACAAAAGACCATATATATATATTACGACAAAATTAAAGAAACTGAGACATGTCAGAAACTAAAAACATCATAAAGAAGCTATGACCATAAACACATAAAAGCTACTACCATAAAGATATGAAGCTATGATCAGATAAACTTTAAGAGAAGAATGGTTTTTGGTTACCTTTTTGTTGAAGCCGTTGGCTTTGTGTCGCCATGGCGCTATGCGACCACCTCCTCGCTTCCTGTCTAAAAGCCATTTCAAACCAAACTCCAAAAGCTAAAAAGCTCACATTCGAAAATTCTGATGATAAAGACTACTTTTGATTATTTTATTATTGTTAGTTGGATATGCAAAATATATCTTTGATTTTGAAATAGACACTTTTTTCAGCATATTCATTATAAATTGAATGCATCGTATTTGTTGTCATCAAAGAATTCAAATCTTTTTTAAATTGAATGCATCATATTTATTCCTAATAACCAAGTGAGGGCAGAAATTATCATCACTCTGGTTCAAAACTTCGTACTTGGTTGTAGTCAGCCTTTGTGTGGGACGTCACTCTCTGGAATGATCCTGATCACCATAATCATTAATTAGTATCTCTCGTAAGTAGTGTGATCTATTGTAGATGCTAGGTAAATTATACGCACTAAGCTGCGGAATTTTCTTTTTCAAGTTATATTTTATTTAATATAAAAATATTTTTTAACTAAATAAATAGATATTGATTGCTAGTTATATTATAAACTAGAGTTTAATCCGCACACCCGCACAAATATTTGTTTTAACTTTTTTATAAGTAAATTTTATTTCTATAAGTGATAACATATATTTTAAAATTTACCCATTTAAATTATTATTTAATATGATATTTCTAAACATAATAATTTTATAGTTTATACTCAGTAATTTTATTTTATCTTGTAAACTATCAATTGTACTACCTATATTTTTAGAATATGACCTGTATATTCACACAAATGTATTTTTATTTTTGTATGGATCAAAATTTTATGATAATGTGTAATAAAATTATTGTATATACTATTTAAAATATATGGTTCTATATAATTTAGAGTTTTCAACATTTATCATACTGAATTTATATTAGACTATTATTCATATAAAATATATGTAACGTAATAGATTTATATATTATATAAATGATTCTTTTTATGTGATTTTTATTTTAGTTATTACTAATAAATAATAAAAATATAATTATATAATTTTAAAAAACACTATATTGTTCATTAGCTACATTTATTAATTATTTCCAAACACACACACACACACACACATATATACATATATATATAATAAAATAAGAAAAAAAAATAATACTAAAAGCTAGGTTTATTAATTATTGTTGTCATGATTTTTTGGTTAGAGTTTTATTTTGAAAATGCACTAATTAAACATGAAAAGACGAAAAAACTAAAAAGAATAGGTTAATTAATAACTTCAATGACATGTCATTGTAAATAAGTTGAATAACTAAGGGATAATTTACTTTTCTACTTCTCTTTTATTAATATATATAAATGTCTTATTTTACCTTTTTGTGTGTTTTATGTTAGTTTGTGTATTAAAAAGTTAACAGTAAATTCATTATATTTGAAATGGTTTAGTTAGTAGTATTTTTTAATATATAATAATTATTATTTGTGATATTAAAATTTTTATCCGATTTTTGTATTTTTGAGAATGTAGTTTCTTAAGAAGATAAGTTTCAAATGTATATGTATAAGATAAATCTTTTTTAGTAGTTAAAACCATTCTTTGATTTTAATTGATATCAGTTATGACGGTTGATTTTATTTTTGCTATGTTTGTCTTATTCTTTAGTTTTAAACTTTTTCTGAATCATTGGTCATAGTTAATGAAAGGTTTTGATCACATAAGATCGAAATGTATCCAATATATAGTATAGTTCTAGTTAATAATCAACTATACAAACATATATAGACAACATTTTGATAGGTTTTCATAAAGAAGTAATAGAAAGAAGAGAAGTGTCTAACATCTCTTGATTTGTCTGATTTATTCCAGTATTTGAACTTTATCCTCTCTCTCTCCGCCCCTACACCCATCACTTAGGCCATTCCTCATTCTGTTATCGTTCATAATTTTCTTCTTATGTTTTGTTTGTTTTATTAGTTTTTTAAAAGGGAAAATTGCCAAAAATGACTCAAAACTTGATTTGAAATGCAAAAGTAAATCCAAACTTGAATCAAATGCAAAAGTAACCTAAAAGGCTATTGAAATTACAACCAGCCCCTTGTGAACAAAAAAAAACCGAATTTTTTTTACGTTTCTAACCCCCGCAAGTCTTCTGTCTAGACGACTTACTAGTAAGTCGTCTAGTATAGTACTTCTTAAAAATAATTTAAAAATTTTGTAAAAAATAATTTAAAATTTTTGTAAAAAATATTTTGATAAGTGAAAAATTGAAATCATGTAATTAACGTATGTTTAAAGAAATATAAATTAAGATATAACAAAAGTTAATTGTTTTCAACATAGATGAGTGAAAGTAGTGAGTCATGATATTCTTTGGTTTAGGTTTTGCCAACATATGTTGTAGTATTGTATGTGTTCTTAGGGTTAGATTTTGGAAAGCATAAATGTTTTTTTTGAAAAATTTAAAATTGACCTAAGTGTATTTATTTCTGTGTATAGTAAACACTATTTAAGTATAATTTGATTTTATAACGTGGTTAGTTAGTTAATTTAGTCAATTTAGTTTAGGGTTTAGGGTTTAGAGTCTGGGCCGATTTACTAGTAAGTCGTCTGGTGAATATTTACGGTAGACGACTTACTAGTAAGTCGTCTGATGCACGTTCAAACCGGACCGAACCTTTAGTTTTACCATTTTACCAATGTGCTTTTAAACATAACCGGATTTTTTACCGGACATATATAAGATTTTTTTTTTTGGTTTACTATTTCGCGAAATTTAGAAACTGTAACGTCATTTCTCTCAAAGAGGCGATTTCGAAGGCGATTTCGAAGGCGATTTCCGACGATTCTCTGTAATCATCATTCTCACAACCGTTTCTCACCGCCGTTATCACCGTCATTGTCACCACCTTTCTCACCGCCGCTTCCTCTATTTCAAACCCTAGCGCCGTTTGTCTATAAACTCTAGCATCGTTTGTTTGTAAACCCTAGCGGCGTTTGTCTGTAAACCCTAGCGGCGTTTGTCTGTAAACCCTAGCGGCGTTTCTGTCAGAGGCGTGTCTGTAAACCCTAGCGAGATAAGTTAAAACGTTGTCTCTTAAGGCCACCGTTCTCACCACCGTTCTCACCGCATTTCTTTTTGGCTGTCTATTTTGGCATATTTATAACTGCTGTGTCGAAGGCGACTATGGCTTCTCCGAATTTTCAGGTATGCTCTAAAAATGTCTACTGTAAGTCTTGGAAGACTTATAATTAAGTCGTCTAGAAAGTCTTCCAGACGACTTAATTACAAGTCTTCAGCTGGAAGACTTTCCAGACGACTTAATTATAAGTCGTCTGGAAAGTCTTCCAGACTTACAATTAAAATGTTATACTGGATGGTTGTGTGTTTGAGATGGTTGTCTTTCATTGTTTTGCAGACAAAAAAATGGATATTCCAAAACTCCCCCGAAGGTTACATACATTAGGGAAAGAGCCCCCCGCAATGAAAGCTATTTCGTATCACACGGATTGTTCGAAGTTGCATGCTGCTTTAAAGAAAGCTCTTCATGGTGACGAATATGAAGAGCTAAAGGAGTCAAAGTTGGAAGTTTTCATCAAGTTTAAAGAGCTCGGATTTGCTTGGGCTTTAAGGCTGATGCACTACATGCTCGGGTTCCAGCTGGACATAAAGAAGAAGTACGAGCTGTGGAGTCTAGTTGGTCCAGAACCTGTGAGGTTTTCACTGTTAGAGTTTGAAAACCTCACTGGTCTAAACTGCGAGTACATAGAGGACCTTGAGAGACCGAAGTGTGCTGTCACAAAGGAGATGGCTTCTTTCTGGGAGATGTTGGGAGTTCATGTCGAATCTGGGCAATCTACCGAGCAGATAATAGCAGCACTTGAGAGAAGCAAAGGGTGGTCTCGGGAGGATCGCAAGCGTCTTGGGTACCTTGCCATCTTCACTGGATATATTGAAGGGAGAAAGTATTCAACCGCACAAGGGTTAATCTGGCAAGGCTAGTGATGGATTTAGAACGTTTTGAGAATTATCCATGGGGGAGAGTCGCGTTCAAGGTGCTGGTGGACTCTTTGAAGGGCAAAGATATTTCGGGCTGTTACATTGTCGATGGGTTTATACAAGCTCTCCAGGTCTGGGTGTACACAGCTCTGCCGGAATTGGGTGCTAATTATGGTAATACCATACCAAACAGACCGTCTCCACCGATTCTGGCTTACATGGGTGGCAAAGGACGCAGATGCTTTAAAGATGCTATCTGCAGACAGGTATTTACTTCAATCCTTTACTCCCAAAATTAAGTCGTCTGGAAAGTCATTTTGTAAGTCTTCTAGTAGGAAGACTTTCCAGACGACTTAATTATAAGTTAATCCGTCAAATATCTAAGTTCATTTCTTATATTTACTGCAGACTACGGTGGTGAACTTTGTTGAGAAGGACTATGGTGAAATGTTTCCAAAATGGGACTTTGATGCTGAGGACCTTCCCGCGGAGAACATAATTAAAGTTATATTTAATCAGAAACTGTGGAAGTGGACCATGGATTGCTGGTCAGTCACCGGTACCTGGGTCAATACAAAGCCGGTGGTGGTGAGTCCATCGAAGAAAGCCATAGTTTTGGTAGAAGAAGAGAGTCCAAGACCTCTGAAGAAAGCTCGTAAAGAGGCTAAAAAGGGGTACCTGCAGAGGCTAAAAAAGGTGCCCCTGCAGCAGAGGCTAGTGAAGAGGTTCGCACAGAGACTCGTCCAGAGGTTACTTCTCCACTGCTTGGGATGACCAAAGAAGACCTTGAAATAAATTTCAAGGACATATTTGATGCCATGAGGGAAGGGTTTGGGACGTGCCTTAAGGAGATCAAGCATTTGTCGGAAAGGGTGGAAGCAGTGGAGAAGAAGGTTGGTATCACCAAACAAGGGAAATGGACATCCTCTCAATCCACTACCTCTCAACCTAAAGGCACATCCTCTCAACCCACTACCTCTCTACCTAAAGAAACCTCTCCCGGGGTTAGTGAAAGTGTTAATGGGGAGAAGGATAAAACACCACTCGGTGAAAGTGGTAATGAGGAGAAGGATAAAACACCACTCGGTGAAAGTGGTAATGAGGAGAAGGATAAAACACTTCTTGAGGAGAGTGTTAAAGGGGAGGAAGAGAAAACACTTCTTGATGAGAGTGTTAACGAGGAGTCCGCATCTGAGAGCCTTGTTCTATTGGCCAAAAAAACAAGTTTCACTCCAGCAGAGAAACATCAGTAGGTTGCTAGATATGAGGACAAGAGGGAAACTGCTTTGGCAATGGTCCGTCAAAAGACTGAGCGAAACAGGAAAGTTGCTGCCTCACAGAGATCTCCTTATACTGCAAACATGAAGAAAAAGCCTTCTAGAGGCTACAATCCCTTTGCACCACTCGATAGGAAGAAGTTGAAGGAGCTCGTCGATTGGTGGAAAACTGATCTGTAAGTGATTGCTTTTCGCATAATAGCTTTAGTCTATAAAACCTAATTGCTTTTCAACATTTCGTGTTTGCAGTCATTATAGCACACCTCTAGACAAGAAACCACGTACAAGTCCGACTTGGTAGTATCACGTCCTTCGGACCCCCTAGCTTGGCTGGAGCCAAGGACTGATCGGGTCATGAAAACTCGATCCAGGACTGATCAGTACGTGAAAACTCGAGCCCAGTGTACTGATCAGGTCATGAAAGCTCGATTAAAGACTGATCGGGTCATGAAAAATCGAACCAAGGACTTGTCGGGTCATGAAAACTCGATCCAGGACTGATCAGTACGTGAAAACTCGAGCCAAGTGTACTGATCCGGTCATGAAAACTCGATCCAGTACTGATCGGGTCATGAAAACTCGAACCAAGGACTGATCGGGTCATGAAAAATCGAGCCAAGTGTGATCAGTACGTGAAAACTCGATACAAACGTACTGATCCGGTCATGAAAAGTCGAACCAAGGCTTACCGGGTCATGAAAAATCGAGCCAAGGACTGATCGGGTCATGAAAACTCGATCCAGGACTGATCAGTACGTGAAAAATCGAGCCAGACGTACTGATCAGTACGTGAAAACGCGACCCAGTACGTACCAGGTCATGAAAACTCGGCCCAGGACAGTCCACGGACAGCCAAATCACCCGAGAAGGCAAAAAAACCAAAATAAATATTTTTTGATGAAACTTTTCTGAAAGGAAACATCAGAAATATGGTAATAAAGAGTTTAGGATGTCAAGTTTCAATCAAAAGTTGCTATAGACATCCGTTAAGACCATGAGAGTCCGACCTTTGTAGCGTTCAAATGAGGTGGTTAGAAGCATCAGAAAAATATGAAAATTTACCAGAAAATAGCTTTAACCATCCTTATGAAGCATGCAAAAAATCAGATTCAAATTCGATGTATTTTTTTTTACATCGAAAATACTCCCGGAACACAATCAATGTCTACTGGTGAAAGTCTGAAAAAAAGTGTTTTGTCTATATAGGGGGTAGGCACTCCTTGAGCCTACCCGGGGGGTGGGAGTCGGACTGGGGTGTGGGATATGTCCGAGTGCTTGGTGCAGCATGATCGGATGGATGGGTTGGGGTCCGATGGCCGGGACTGTCACCGGCGACTTTTCCGGCGACTTTCCGGCGACTTTTCCGGCGGACCGTTTTGCCCCTGATTTTTCCGCACTTGCGTGGACTTGTCCTGGTTTCATCCGTTTTCCAGTTGCTCTTCTGATTTTCATCTCGAGAGTGGTTGGCAAGATTGGTGTTAGCGGGGCAAGGTACATTCGGTGCATGAGTGGTGATTGGATAGCTAGTGTTTGATGGCTCTGTGCTCGCGCACCCAACGTCAAACCACCTATCCTTCTCAGTTTCTTCACGAGCAAATTAATGCTCGTTGATTGGACCGGGGTCTGTGTTGCGTACCTATCTGGAAGGAATTGTTAAGCTTTGCTTAAATTCTTGTTTGCGGCATCTCCTTCGGTGGGGAGGTCGTGAACACAAAAGCTTGCACTTGTGATCCTTGCGTCTTTGCATAAATTATGCACTGTCCGTAAAGGTGAACAAACTGTTAGCTGAGATCTCGGTTGCGGAAAGATTTATTGGCGGTGATTCGAAGTAATTCAATCCCACCAAGCATTTTTGTCTTCGGACAATAGATGACGGCTAAGACCATGTCGGTTCTCAATTTCGCTGGTGTTTGCGGGTTTCTCAATTTCGCTGGTGTTTGCGGGTTTCTCAATTTCGCTGGTGTTTGCGGGTTTCTCAATTTCGCTGGTGTTTGCGGGTTTCTCAATTTCGCTGGTGTTTGCGGGTTTCTCAACGATGCTGGTGTTTGCGGGTTTCTCAACGATGCTGGTGTTTGCGGGTTTCTCAACGACGCTGGTGTTTGCGGGTTTCTCAACGACGCTGGTGTTTGCGGGTTTCTCAACGACGCTGGTGTTTGCGGGTTTCTCAACGACGCTGGTGTTTGCGGGTTTCTCAACGACGCTGGTGTTTGCGGGTTTCTCAACGACGCTGGTGTTTGCGGGTTTCTCAACGACGCTGGTGTTTGCGGGTTTCTCAACGACGCTGGTGTTTGCGGGTTTCTCAAAGACGCTGGTGTTTGCGGGTTTCTCAAAGACGCTGGTGTTTGCGGGTTTCTCAAAGACGCTGGTGTTTGCGGGTTTCTCAAAGACGCTGGTGTTTGCGGGTTCTCAAAGACGCTGGTGTTTGCGGGTTTCTCAAAGACGCTGGTGTTTGCGGGTTTCTCAAAGACGCTGGTGTTTGCGGGTTTCTCAAAGACGCTGGTGTTTGCGGGTTTCTCAAGACGCTGGTGTTTGCGGGTTTCTCAACGACGCTGGTGTTTGCGGGTTTCTCAACGACGCTGGTGTTTGCGGGTTTCTCAAAGACGCTGGTGTTTGCGGGTTTCTCAAAGACGCTGGTGTTTGCGGGTTTCTCAAAGACGCTGGTGTTTGCGGGTTTCTCAAAGACGCTGGTGTTTGCGGTTTCTCAACGACGCTGGTGTTTGCGGGTTTCTCAACGACGCTGGTGTTTGCGGGTTTCTCAAAGACGCTGGTGTTTGCGGGTTTCTCAACGACGCTGGTGTTTGCGGGTTTCTCAACGACGCTGGTGTTTGCGGGTTTCTCAATTACGCTGGTGTTTGCGGGAACATGACATGGTCTTGCCGTGATTTATGAATGCTACCTGGTTGATCCTGCCAGTAGTCATATGCTTGTCTCAAAGATTAAGCCATGCATGTGTAAGTATGAACGAATTCAGACTGTGAAACTGCGAATGGCTCATTAAATCAGTTATAGTTTGTTTGATGGTAACTACTACTCGGATAACCGTAGTAATTCTAGAGCTAATACGTGCAACAAACCCCGACTTCTGGAAGGGATGCATTTATTAGATAAAAGGTCGACGCGGGCTCTGCCCGTTGCTCTGATGATTCATGATAACTCGACGGATCGCATGGCCTTTGTGCTGGCGACGCATCATTCAAATTTCTGCCCTATCAACTTTCGATGGTAGGATAGTGGCCTTACCATTGGTGGTAACGGGTGACGGAGAATTAGGGTTCGATTCCGGAGAGGGAGCCTGAGAAACGGCTACCACATCCAAGGAGGCAGCAGGCGCGCAAATTACCCAATCCTGACACGGGGGAGGTAGTGACAATAAATAACAATACCGGGCTCTTTGAGTCTGGTAATTGGAATGAGTACAATCTAAATCCTAACGAGGATTCCATTGGAGGGCAAGTCTGGTGCCACAGCCGCGTATTCCAGGCTCCAAAGCGTATATTTAAGTTGTTGCACGTTAAAAAGCTCGTAGTTGAACCTTGGGATGGGTCGCCCGGTCCGCCTTTGGTGAGCACCGGTCGGCTTGTCCCTTCTGTCGGCGATACGCTCCTGGCCTTAACTGGCCGGGTCGTGCCTCCGGCGCTGTTACTTTGAAGAAATTAGAGTGCTCAAAGCAAGCCTACGCTCTGTATACATTAGCATGGGATAACATCATAGGATTTCGATCCTATTGTG